>JAKUCV010004235.1:194400-221112 GCA_028386065.3 Turnera subulata
GGCCTGGGTCGGCACATAAAAATCTGCATCCTGGGTTGGATTAAAATAATTACTGCTCCTTGTAGCTACATCCAAAAATTATGAAATTTAATCCAAAGAAAGCTCTGGAAGTCTAGTTTCGTCTCCAATTGGTCTCAATTAATTTTGATGCCTAGAACTCCCGAAATCATCAAAATAGTCGGCTGTACTCACTGCAGAAAGTTTCCTAAATTGGGTCTGTTTTCCAAACTAGGCTAAAAAGCTTCCATTCTTTAATAAAAACAATAAATTCCTGATAAAAACACTTAATCAGCAAAATTGAAGTACTAATTGACACAATGCATGAAAACACACAATAATATAAAGATTATACACATAATCGACCAAGAATACATAGTAAAAGCCATTCAAAACCATCATAAAAACACTAACATTTAGATGTTATCATCATGGATGTCACTAAAAGAGACCTTGAGACGACTAAGTGATAACATCTAAATGTTAGTGTTTTTATGATGGTTTTGAATGGCTTTTACTATGTATTCTTGAACGATTATGTGCATAATCTTTATATTATTGTGTGTTTTCATGCATTGTGTCAATTAGTATTTCAATTTTGCTGATTAAGTATTTTTACCAGGAATTTATCGTTTTTATTGAAGAATGTAAGCTTTTTAGCCAAGTTTGGAAACAAGGCCTAATTTAGGAAACTTTTTGCAGTGAGCACAGCCGACTATTTTGAAGATTTCGGGAGTTCTAGGCATCAAAATTAAGTGAGACCAATTGGAGACAAAACTAAACTTCCAGAGATTTCTATGGATTAAATATCATACTTTTGGACGTATCTACAAGGAGCAGTAATTATTTTAATCCAGCCCAGGATGCAGATTTTTCTGTGCCGACCCAGGCCCAGTATTTTGGCGATATCCTGAGCTACAGAAGTCCAATTGAAGAGTTCTTTTTATAGAAAGAAAGCTGAGAGAATTATCTAGAACTTTGTACAAGAGCTCAATGCCCAGTTCGGATGGCTTCTATGAGTTAAGTGGCGTGCAATTTTTGGGTCGGAAAACAGGCAAAAGTCCAACTTGGAGTGCAAGTCAAGAATTCAATTTCCATTCAAAGAAGGAGAGCCCCACCGACTTCCAGTAGCTAAAGACAGTATAAAAGGACCCCCTAGGTGGACATATTCAGGAGGCAAAAGTCAGAAGGCGAAGCTCTGCCAAATTGGTTAGTTATTGGACCACACACACTAGTAGGGTTAGGGTTTTCACTCTTTTGGATCCTCAAGGTGGTGCCGAATTTCTCATCCAATTTCAAAGGTTATTCCCCACAACAATTCAACATTTTTCCAGCAAGATTTGAAGGTTCAAAGCCACAGAATCACCAGTCCAATTGCAGCAGAAGTCATCACCATAGAAACACAAGTCGACGCCATCATCACCAACACCAATCGGCTACCCGACTGCACTTCTCTCTCTTTTATTCGATTTTCTTTCTGTTTAATTGTTTACTTGATGAATTGTTGTGAGATTTTGATGATTTTCTATTTTATTATGATGAAGTAATTCTCTAGTCTAGGATTTGGGATGTAGCCAATTACTTCTATGGTTTTATTATATATAGATTGATATTTATTCAATTGATTGTGTTGATTGTTCAATCTATGTGTGCCGAATTTATTATCTACTTTGGATTGATTCTTATTGATTGCAATATGCGAGAGCTGCATGATTTATATGATGATACCTAGAAGAACATAGATTGATTGATGCTAAAATATGCGAGAGTTGATAGTTTTTTAGGGCTTGATTGACTGTTTTGTGCTTAATGAGTTTAGTATTGATGCTAGGCTATGCGAGAGCTAGGTAGTAATCTTTGCTGAATATTTAATTCAACATGCGAGAGCTGGGGATTAAGACATTAGAAATAATTTTCCACAATCACACATCAATAGGAGTAATCGAAATCCATGCATAATAAACCTAGATAGTAATTGTGTGAACCTCGATTTCCTAGATTGCTTTAGATATTGATAGAACTTCACTTTAGATTAAGTTTGAGATTTTATTTCTTTTTGTTTGTTAGTTTCGACACCATCTTTTATTTGATTTGCCTAGATAATCGTACGTTGTGACATTAGGTAGTACTTATTTCCCTTGTTCCGTGGATCGACCTTCATTAGACTACTACACTACATAGTACACTGTGCGCTTGCAGTTAACAATCGTTGCGTTTACTCGTGAGTTATTTGTGTGTCATGTTGTGAATTGATCAAGAATTTTAAATTTGAAAAATTCACGCGTAAATAAAACGCATCAAGCTTTTCTGGCGCCGTTGCCGGGGAACAAACGGTTTTAATACTTTTGAGATTGTAGCTAGACTACTTTAGGTTTTATTTTTCGCATTAGTTTCTTTTTTCTTTTTTTTTTATTTTATTTAATCGATTTTTGTTTTTCTTTTTTATAGTGTTGTCGATTTTGGTTGATGCCCAAGACGAGACGCGGTGCTTCATCGAGTCCAATTCCTGACATCAACCCGGAGATCGAGAGAACATTACACAAGCAATTACGCTCGAACAAGCGCAAGCAGAAGCAAGTCGTAGAGCCTGTGGAGTTTTTTCAAGACACTGAAATAGAAGAGGAGGCAGAAGTTGTAGTAGATAATTTCGAGACAGTCATCATGGCAGAAGAAGGAAACAAGACATTGCGTGACTACGCAACACTGAGTTTGGATATCTTGCAGTTGAGCATTGCAAGGCCAGCGATCAATGCCAACAATTTCGAACTGAAGACAGCACTCATTCACATGGTGCAACAGGAACAATTTGGAGGCTTGGACAATGAGGATCCGAATCAACATCTACAAACAATTACAGAGATTTGTGATTTGATCAAGATCACTGGGGCGACTGATGATGCAATTCGACTTCGATTATTTCCGTTTTCTTTGCAAGGCAAGGCTAAGAAGTGGTTGAAGTCAGGAGCAGCTGGAACATACAAGACGTGGGAGGAGCTTTCAAAGGCTTTTCTTGCCAAATACTATCCACCTGATAAAGCAGCACGTATCCGGAGCAAGATTACATCATTCACTCAATTTGATGGAGAAAGTTTTTGTGAAGCATGAGAACATTACAAGGATCTTATTCAAGGATGCCCACAACATGGATTACCCGAATGGCTTGTAGTTCAATTGTTCTTTAATGGTTTAGATGAGCCTTTGCGCATAAGTTTGGACGCAGCTTCAGGTGGGGCATTCATGGCGCAAGCACCGGATGTGGCGTATCAGAAGTTGGAGACGATGGCGAGTAACAGTTACCAGAGCTCTTCACGATCAAATAACATGCGAGTCGCTGGAATTCTGGAAGTGGAGACAGTGACAATGCTTAATTTGAAGCTAGATTCTTTGATTCAGCAGGTAAAATCATGTTTTGCTGCTGTTATGCCTAGTTTAATTTGTGATAAATATGCAGGTGCTGGACACAATTCAATGAATTGTCTAACCGGAGACGACTTGACGATTGAGCAGATGAATTACATTCATAAACGCCAACAACAACGAGGACCCTACACCTACACATACAATCCGGAATGGAGGAATCATCCTAATTTCTTATGGAGGGAGACCAACCCGAACTAGCAAGGCAACTTTCAAAGGAACGATTATGGGCAGAAGAATTCAAGCATGCGAATTCCGAAGAATCAAGACATGGATCTTACATCTATGATGAAAGCCATAATGGAGACTCAACGTATGCAAACGGAGATGATGCAGGGATTCAACAATCGGATGGCAAATATGGAGACTCACTCGAAGATGCTTGAGACACAACTTGTGCAGCAAGCAGAGGCAATCATGAGGACACCAGGAAACCTACCGGGACAGCCCACAGTCAATCCAAGAGAGCAAGTCAAGGCTGTATCACTTAGAAGCAGCAAGCAATTAGATGATCCCTATCCACCTAAAGAAGATGAAGCCGACACCAACATTAAGCAAGAAGAAGAAGAAGAGCAACCGAAAGTAGAGAAGCAGTTACCTGAAAAGGGAGCAGAGGAAAAGAAACAAGAGCAAGAGAAGTGGATTCCTAAGTGGAAGCTAGCGAAGCAAAAAAGAGAGCAACCGAAGGAGAAATGGCCTGAAGTCAAAGCTTATGAACCACCAGTTCCATTCCCTCAACGACTTCAGCAGGGCAAAAAAGACGAACAATTCGGGAGATTTCTTGAACATTTAAAGAAATTGCATATTAATGTTCCATTTACTGAAGTAATTTCTCAAATGCCTGCTTATGCTAAATTTCTCATGGAAATTCTTTCCAGGAAAAGGAAGCTAGAAGATTACGAGACAGTGGCTTTGACGGAGGAGTGCAGTGCAATCCTGTAGAACAAGCTGCCACCGAAACTGAAGGACCCTAAAAGTTTCTCTATTCCTTGCAATATTAGTTTTATGTGCATTGAGCGAGCTCTATGTGATTTGGGTGCCAGTGTTAGTCTTATTCCAAAGCGAATTGCTGAGAAGCTCGACATTGGAGAAATGAAGCCAACTACCATCTCTCTTCAACTTGCGGATCGATATGTCAAATATCCAGTGGGGATATTGGACAATATTTCAATCAAGGTTGGGATGTTCTTTGTACCAGTCGATTTTGTGGTGCTCGACATGGAGATTGATTTTCAAATGTCGATTATTCTTGGGAGGCTGTTCTTAGCTACTGCTGGAGCTCAAATTGATGTTCGTGATGGAAAGCTTACTTTAAGGATTGGGAATGAGAAAATCGAGTTCAATGTCTTCCGTGCTACCGAAGGACCACTTGAAGAAGACAGTTGTTTCCGAGTTGATTTTATTGATGATGCCGTGAAGGAAGTGAGCAAAGTAGCGAGTAGTGATGATCCACTCTTGAATTGCTTGGTGACGAGTGGCACTACTGATGATGACGATTTGGAGATTGCCCAAAGTGCAGAAATTTTGCAATCCACGCCACCTTTGGAAGCGACCGAAGACAAGAGCTATGAGATGATTGGAGAAGAGAAGAAAGATGATGTTCTGAGTGCACCAAAGGTAGAGCTGAAACCATTACCATCTAAGCTACGATATGCATTCTTAGGTCCCGACTCTACATATCCTGTTATCATTAATGCCAAGTTGAGTAAAGTAGAGGACGAGATGCTACTTGATGTGCTTAGAAAGCATAGAAAAGCTATTGGATATTCTGTTAAGGACTTGAGGGGAATTAGTCCTACATTCTGCATGCATCGAATTTTGCTTAAGGAAGGTAGCAGACCGAGTATTGAAAGTCAAAGGAGGCTTAATGAGAATGTGAAGGAAGTTGTGAAAAAGGAGATTCTCAAGCTTCTTGATGTAGGGATTATTTATCCAATTTCTGACAGTGAATAGGTAGCCCCATTTCACGTGGTACCGAAGAAAGGAGGAATGACAGTGGTCAAGAACAAGGATGACGAGTTGATTGCTACGAGGACTGTTACAGGATGGAGAATGTGTATTGATTATAGGAAGCTGAACAGTGCTACGCGCAAGGATCACTTTCCATTGCCATTTATCGATCAAATGCTTTAGCGACTGGCTAAGTATTCTTATTATTGCTATTTGGACGGATATTCGGGAATCTTTCAGATACCTATACACCCGAATGATCAAGAGAAGACGACGTTCACTTGTCCGTACGGAATCTTTGCTTATCGACGGATGACTTTTGGGCTGTGCAACGTACCAGCCACTTTTCAGAGATGCATGATGGCAATTTTTTCTGACTATATAGAGAAGATTATTGAGGTTTTCATGGATGACTTTTCTGTCTACGGGGAAATATTTGAGGATTGTTTATCTAACCTATCAAAGGTACTTACAAGATGTGAGGGGACTGATTTGGTGCTTAATTAGGAAAAATGCCATTTTATGGTACAAGAAGAAATTGTTCTTGGACACTTAGTTTCCGAACGTGGGATTGAAGTAGACAAAGCCAAGACAGACGTGATAGAGACCTTACCTCCACCGAATTTAGTCAAGGTGATTCGCAGTTTTCTTGGACATGCCGGATTTTACAGAAGATTCATTAAGGATTTCTCAAAGGTAGCCAAACCTCTTACTAATCTCTTGAATAAAAATGTGCCTTTTGTCTTTGATGAACACTGTATGGAAACATTCGACAAGCTCAAGAAGGAGCTGATTTCGGCACCCATCATTCAACCCCCTGATTATTCACTTCCGTTCGAGATAATGTGTGATGCAAGCGACTATGCTGTAGGCGCAGTCTTAGGATAACGCCGAGATGGGAAGATGCACGCCATTTATTATGCAAGCAAGACTATAGATGATGCTCAAGTTAATTATGCAACTATGGAGAAGGAGTTATTAGCTATTGTATTCGCAACTGACAAGTTCAGGAGTTACCTTTTGGGTTCCAAGGTGATTGTTCACACAGACCATGCTGCATTCAAGTATTTGCTCCAGAAGAAAGATGCGAAACCACGACTTCTTCGATGGATTCTTATGTTGCAAGAATTCGACCTAGAGATCAAGGACAAGAAAGGAACGGAGAAATTAGTTGCTGATCATTTATCAAGATTGCAATTAGAGAAAAACGAGAAGCAAGAGGAGGAGAAGCCGATCAATGACGCACTGCCAGATGATTACCTCGCCATGGTCAATGCGATTTCCACAAAGAAGCCTCCTTGGTTTGCCGAGTTCGTTGATTATCTATATCGCATGGGATACATTCCGAAATATGAGAGAAATTATGATCATGTCCAGTATCAAGCCGATTTTCATGGGAGGCAATTCACCGAAAAGCTTCATGATTCACCATAACCGCCCATCCATCCAGTCCAGCTAAGACGACAGTAAAGAAGCGCTGTGTGGGAGGCAACCCACAATTTAAGGTAGTTTAGTGTTTTGAGTATTTTATTTTTGTTAATTTTTGTTTTTGTTGTTGAGTCTATGCAGATTGCAAGAAGAATGAAGGAATTTTTCGAGGAGAGATCAACCACACTGAGGAAGGGTCAAGACGAATTCTTCATCAAATTAAACAGAGAAGCTTTTCTTAAACTCAAACTTTTACTTTTCTGCGTAATTTGTGTGATGATTTGCTTCAGTGCTTTGTCGGATTTTACTTGTTTTTTATGCATTCATATACATTTAGCACTCACCCTTAGGTTCCGATGGCAAGCTCATAACAAACTAGGCTAAATTAGAGGAGACAACTTTTAAGATTATTTTTTAAGATTTTGTTAATTTTTCTAGCACCCTAGGACTTTTCACTTTTTCATAATTCATTAAAAAGATAAAAATCAAAAAAATAGAAAAAGAAAAAAAGAAAATCGAAAAACAAAAAAATTGGGATAGGATATACCGATTAGTGCACCGTGGCGCACAAGGAGGACAATTAGCGCGCCCAAGGGCTTCGAAAGGCACACCAACCCGCGCATCAGCACGCACCAAGGCGCGCCAACGCACAGGTCAGCGCGCACCCACCAGCTCGGACGACGCACCTACAGACGCACCAGGGCGCACCCGAGCGCACCCGGACGCACTAATCGGCACACCCGCAGGCGCGCCAACCAGCGGACCCGAGGGCACATCCAGGCGCACCAAGGCCCGCCAAAGGTGTGCCAATCTGCACCAAAGGCGCACCGACCCGAGAACAAGGTGGCCAAGGGCACGCAACCGACTTTGATTTTTGGACCAGCCCCTTTGCGAATTTTTTAGTTAGTCCTACACCCACCAAAAATATATAGGTTAGTATTCCTTTAGTTTTTAGGATTAGAATTTAGTTTTTATTTTTAGGGATTTTCTAACCCTTGGAGAAATAGGATTCTTAGTACACACCCACTTTGAATACTAGTTTGAGGAGGATTCCTAGTACCCATAGGACTAGAAGTCGGCACCAACACCCCTTTTTCCACCGCCTCTAGAGCCTATAAATACACACCTATACCCCCATATTTTTCTACACCAAAAACATTCAAGCTCTAGACAACCATACACCCTAGTGCCGATTTCACTTCCCTAGCACCCTTTAGGTTTTTCTTTGATTTCTTTTTCGTCTCCTACCCTCTCTAGCCTTAGTTCAAGATGAATTTTCCCGAGAACAACAACAACCCTTCCCGACCCAACTTCACCATCACCGACCATACCCCGCGCTTTATGCCTATGCCTAAGTTTACCGAGTACAATCCGGGATGGATTTCTGAAGAGAATCGTGCTAGGTTTGACAAGCTAATTAGGAGACCTCTAATTCCTATGAGGTACAATGATTTTGAGGTGGTTGAATCTTACAATCTTGAGGAGCCGATTGGCAAGTACCTTGCCAACATAGGACTAGTCGATTTTTGCAAGATTAAGAAGCCGTCATACGAGGAGATTACTTATAAGTTTTTTGCTACTTTTGGGTATGACATGGATCTCAAGGACATTCATGATCTCGACTATGTCAAGTTTTGGCTTGCAAGGAAAGACTATGAGATGAGCTTAATTGATTTCAACAAGATTTTTGGTTTTGATGCCGAAGGATGGCAAGTTCCTAGCTGTGGCTTTAACGCAAGTGTCATGTGGAATACACTTTGCAGTACTTCATATGCGCGCTTGAATGGCTTGGCTAATGACTTGTGCATTAAGGACAATGCACTGAGGTATTTACACAGAGTTTTGGCACAATCTTTCTTTGGAAGAACCAAAGATGCACACAAGGTGCAATGTGATGAGCTTTTTGTACTCTTATGCATGGCACACGGGTACAAACTCAATGGAGGACTTTGGTTGCTACAAAATTTTGCTCATATTTGCATAGGAGAAGGGAAGATAACATGTGGAGGGCTGATCACTCATATTGTGAAATTCTTAGCAATTAACCTAGACCCCTACACTTTAACCCCTTCTAACCCCGCACTTGAGACTGTGCATAAGCATGTTGCCGCAGTAATGGCCCTAGAACTCCATGAACCCATTGATCCATATCCTTTTAGTGATGAAGAAGAGGTTGATGAGGAATGCTTCTGTGTTAGCACAAAATCGATCCACCGTAAGCCACCATCGTCTACATCATCCGTGGAGACCGATTCCTCCCACATCTTCGACTTTCTCATGGGATGGAAAGCGCAAGTTGATGGCATAGCCAATCTCAACCAGACCACCGACGAATTACTCTCTCAAATGGATAAGTTGGTTGACATTGTTGATAAGTTAGGGAGAGTCATGTGCAGTAAATTGGATGAACAAGAGAAGACCATCACGCAACTTAGGAAGAAGCTAGAGAACATAGAGAACAAACTTGACGAGTAGTTTCATGCATCATCATTCTATGTGTTGTGTTTTTTGTTGCTTTATGTCGTTACTTTTATAGGATGCAGTAAATGCTAGTCATCCTCGTGGCAATTTAAATTTCATGTCAAATGTGTTTAATTTTGGTGTCATGAACACCTAGTGGCAATGCAATTTCGATTTCTCTATGTCTCTTATGGTTGATTCTTACTTTCTCTCTTACTTGGATTATCTTTTGTTATGTGCTATACATGTTTCGATCTAAGTTTGAGGAGAGTGCCTCTCCTATGTGCCTATCTTTTTATTCTTTGTTTCTTTTCTTTCTTGGCCAATGAGGACATTGTCCGATTTAAGTTTGAGGAGGGGGAACAAATTTTTTTGCAATTTGTTTTTTTTTGTTTGTTTAGTGTCAATAAAGAGCATGTTTTTGACTTTAATATATTGAGTATGCATATTTTTGATTCTAGATTACTTAGTAAAACCATTACTTTTTCAAAAATTGTTTTTAAAATCATTTTTAACTTTTGTTTTCAACTTTCATTTTCAAAATTGTTTTTCAATTTTTTTTTCAAAATCGTTTTCAAAAAAAATCGACAAAAAATTTAAAAAAAATTCGAAAAAAAATAATTTTTTTTTTGTTTTTCAAATTGTTTTCAAACCCACCATTCTATGATCAAGACGTTTTTGTTGATGGATAACCAAGAGAGTTACTTTGAGTTTTTGAAATCTTTTTCTTTTAGATGCAAGAAGTTTGATTTTTGATTGATCTTGTGTTCATGCTTAGTTATGATGAATTCATGCAAGTTCTAGCATTCTTTGCCTAGCATTTTTCGACACCCTATGCATTATTTTTCAATTTTTGACGTCAACATATATGTCCTAGAACAAGTTTTCAGAACTTTTCAAAGCAAATTTTTCTCATAAATGCTCAATGAAAGAGAAGATTTAGGCATTCCTTGTTTTAACCAACAAGCCAATAAAAAGCCTACCCTTTATCATTATCCCTTGTTTAACCCCTTTGAGCCTAAATCATGGTAGCTAATTTTTCTTTCTTTACCCACATTTACCCACCTTTAACCCTTTGAAGCCTTATAGCTACCATTCTTTTCTTTCATTATCCATATCCTATTTTTCAAAGTTCCTTAAGAGATTTTTGTTCTATGTTTTTATCAAGATTCTTTCTATGATAAGTGCAATTGTACCATATCTTTTCACATCCAAGAAGATCTATGCATTGAAGATATTTGCACTTTCAATTGTTTCAAGTATGTTATGGAATGTCAAGCGCAGGAAAAAAAAGAAAAAAAAGAAAAAAATTCAAAAAAAAAGATGAGAAATTGTGCAATCAAGAGTTCCTGAAACAAGTTGAATTTTCTTTTGATGATCACATGATGGATGTTACTTCAAGATTTGCACTTTGAGAATTCTTTTCAATCTCTTGATAATGCATATTGCAATCTTTTCTTAAGTGAATTTTTGAACTTTGATATCTCTATACACCTTTTCTTTGATCAACCTTTACCCAAGATCCTATTACAACCCTTTGTAAGGTCCTATATCTTTTTTAGAGTGTTTATTCATAATAGTGGAGTTAAGTTCTGAAATTTGCCTATGGGACTAGTTTTTCAAAATTTTCATGACGTCAACTCATTCTTGCATGCATATGGGAAATCGATTTTTGCTAAGTGATTTGTGTGAAAGCTTGTGCGGGTAAGTCTAACAGTGGCATGAATGCTTTTTCATGAGATTCTCTTTCTTTCTTGGCATTTGATCTAAAATGATTACTCATAAGCTCTTGGTGATTATCTTGGAAGTCTTGATATGAATTCCTATTGATTGTGTGATTTGATGGAGATTTTCAAAACCCTCATTTGGTTTATTTCGTTTTATTTGCTTGAGGACAAGCAAAGTTTAAGTTTGAGGAGATTTGATAACATCTAAATGTTAGTGTTTTTATGATGGTTTTGAATGGCTTTTACTATGTATTCTTGAACGATTATGTGTATAATATTTATATTATTGTGTGTTTTCATGCATTGTGTCTACTAGTACTTCAATTTTGCTGATTAAGTGTTTTTATCAGGAATTTATCATTTTTATTGAAGAATGTAAGCTTTTTAGCCAAGTTTGGAAACAAGATCCAATTTAGGAAACTTTTTGCAGTGAGCACAGCCGACTATTTTGAAGATTTCGGGAGTTTTAGGCATCAAAATTAAGTGAGACCAATTGGAGACAAAACTAAACTTCCAGATATTTCTATGGATTAAACATCATACTTTTTGGACGTGTCTACAAGGAGCAGTAATTATTTTAATCCAGCCCAGGATGCAGATTTTTCTGTGCCGACCCAGGCCCAGTATTTTGGCGATATCCTGAGCTACAGAAGTCCAATTGAAGAGTTCTTTTTATTGAAAGAAAGCTGAGAGAATTATCTAGAACTTTGTGTAAGATCTCAACGCCCAGTTCGGATGGCTTCTATGAGTTAAGTGGCGTGCAATTTTTGGGTCAGAAAACAGACAAAAGTCCAACTTGGAGCGCAAGTCAAGAATTCAATTTCCATTCAAAGAAGGAGAGCCCCACCGACTTCCAGCAGCTAAAGACAGTATAAAAGGATCCCCTAGGTCGACATATTCAGGAGGCAGAAGTCAGAGGGTGAAGCTCTGCCGAATTGGTCAGTTATTAGGTCACACACACTAGTAGGGTTAGGGTTTTCACTCTTTTGGATCCTCTAGGTGGTGCCAAATTTCTCATCCAATTTCAAAGGTTATTCCCCACAACAATTCAACATTTTTCCAGCAAGATTTGAAGGTTCAAAGTCACAGAATCACCAGTCCAATTGCAGCAGAAGTCGTCACCAGAGAAGCACAAGTCGACACCATCATCACCAACACCAATCGGCTACCCGACTTCACTACTCTTTCTTTTATTCGATTTTTCTTCTGTTTAATTGTTTACTTGATGAATTCTTATGAGATTTTGATGATTTTCCATTTTATTATGATGAACTAATTCCTAGTCTAGGATTAGGGATGTAGCCAATTACTTATATGGTTTTATTATATATAGATTGATGTTTACTCAATTGATTGTGTTGATTGTTCAATCTATGTGTGCCGAATTTATTATCTACTTTGGATTGATTCTTATTGATTGAAACATGCGAGAGCTGCGTGATTTGTATGATGATACCTAGAAGAACATAGATTGATTGATGCTAAAATATGCGAGAGCTGATAGTTTCTTAGGGCTTGATTGATTGTTTTGTGCTTAATGAGTTTAGTATTGATGCTAGGCTATGCGAGAGCTAGGTAGTAATCTTTGCTGAATATTTGATTCAACATGCGAGAGCTAAGAATTAAGACATTAGAAACAACTGCCCACAATCACACATCAACATAGATATCAATTCCATACATAATAAATGTCTTCCCACTTGCTCACCTTACTCTCATCCGAAGTCATGAACCATTTCAGGACTACTCCTGATAGAGTCCTTTGAAACAATTGAACCACTAGCTCTGGCCCTATCCCATGGGCTACAACTTCCTCACGTAAATCTTCAAGTGGGTTGTAGTACACCCCTTCCCATTAAATTTCTCAATATCTGGCATCTTGAATTGTTCTGGTAACCGGGCTTCGGGGAACGAGGACAAATGATCCAAACTCCAATCATCCTCTTTCCTCTTCATGGTCTTCAATAATTCTTCTACTCTCTTGAGCCTCTCTTCATCCCCTTTCAGCTCTTACACCACCGAACCACCGGCTTAGGCCACTTTAATACCATTCCTGATGCCTTGCTTCAAAGCTTGTCCTCCATCACTCCTAAGGGACATAATCCTTCCTTGCTTGAGTGTCATCAAACTCCTCCCTCACATCCGGATCCTTCAGCAGAGATTCCATAGCCAAAAATCACTTGGGCCTCCTCACCTATTCCATTACACCTTCCTCTTAGCCATCATCCAACATATTTGAAGTCGCCACCCGAAATTTATTATAAGGGAAAATTCGGGAAAAACCTTTCATGACTCCATTTAGGAAACCGATTGAAAAACAAAAGATGCTGGACCCGGGGGTTCGTCATGGATGGGAAGGTCCATGTTGGGGTGAAACTTTGTGCAATTGAAGAACATATGTATGCCTTGTGAAAGTGTGTGTGCATGGTGTAGAAACAAATCACAAAACAATAAACTAAAACTAAAACAAAAAGGAAAACAAAGTAATTAGGCTTGAGTTTCCACCACTAGAAACCACCTATGTACCCCGGCGACCAGGTTCAAAGCCCATGTAGTTCTTGTCATGGCATTACCACACTCACATCATCAATATCATCGTCAAAACAGCAACAAATAGTAGACAAAAATAGAATTTAGGCTTACCTCTTGTAGCCCTCCTCTAGCTTCTTGGTTTGGGTTGTGTTGTTCACCCACCTTCTTGTGATCCTTAACTCAATCTTTAATCCCCTCTTGGTCTACCCTTTCTTCCCTTCTGTTGATGCTACCCACGAAATTTTTCTAGAGTTTCTGCCTAAGAATGATTCTGGACTTGAAAAGGTAGAGTTTCTCCAAGCACCAAAGCTTATAGGGCGTATGTGTGGAAGAGAGATTGTGTGTCCTTGGATGTGAATTAGAGGTCCTATTTATAGAGTTATGGAGAGTGTAGGGGTCGTGCACCTCTTAATGGTCAAGATTCTAGCCAGAAATTTGCCCCAAAACCGTGTAGGATCAAATTAGAAGCAAAATCGGGCAAAAAATCATTTTTTGGGCACCCATGACTGCCAGGCCTGGCGGTCATCCCTTGGATGACTCCCCGGCCCGGCGGTCATCACTGCATGTCCTGGCGGTCCTCCCGAGATGGCCGCCCGGCTCTTTTGGTTTCACGCGTTCTTTCCTTTTTCGGCCCCCAAATCCCCCTAATTTCGCCCTAATTTGATGTAACCGTGTAATTAACCCCTAATCAACACAGGAAATCCCCTTTTCTTGATTAGTACTCCTCCCAATCATCCCATAACTGATTGATACACATTAATTCCTCATTTTATGCATAAATCATTCCAAAAACACATTTACCTTTTAAAGGATGATTTGATTTTGATTTTTTACGAAATTCAGTGTCAAGGTTAGTCTGCAACTAATGTGCTTATGGGCTACTCAACTCTGGAAAAATCATATCCCATTAACTTGGGCCTCTAAATTTATTCCTAACCAAAAAAATAAGTCATCTCAATATAATTGGGTTGAAAATAAATAAGAAAACCCAAGTAATTGTATTAAACATATTTTAGTGCATTTAGACCTTAGTATGTATTTTTATCCTAAGATTAAATCATCTCATTAGTCCTAGGGTTCAAACACATAAAGGTCAAATTCCTAAAATATATAAATTCTACTAAATTAATTTTTTATCATGCCTCAACCCAAGACCAAATCGTCTCATTGTTCCCAAGGTCCAAGCATATTCAAAATCCAAATTAGGAGAATAATCGTGTGTCAAATTTGGGTTTTTACAGCTATAGTTTGAGAAGCTCTCTTATGAAAAGACTGCCTCTTTGGAGCGTCAGCTTATAACTGAGGAGATAAAAGATGCAGCATGGTCCTGCAATGGCGACAAGGCCCCAAGGCCCGACGACTTCAATTTTTACCGAAGAGCCTGGGATCTCATTAGGGACGACCTGGTTGACTTGATCCATGATTTCTTTTTTTTCTCTTTCAGGAAGGCTACCTGAAGGAGTTAACAGAGCCTTTATTACTCTAATATCCAAGAAGGCTGATGCGGCATGTTTTAATGGCTATCGCGCTATTTCTCTTGTTCGTGGCACTTACAAAATCATTGCGAAATTACTAGCCGTCGGCTGAAGACAATTATGGATGATGTTATTAGCAATAAATAATTCACATTCATTGAAGGAAGGCATATTATGGATTGTGCTCTCTCTGTGGCAGAATATGTTTATCAGGTTAAGAAAGTCGGGCCTAAAGTAGTGTCGTGGAATATTGACTTCCGTAAGGCCTATGATACAGTTTCGTGGGAATTTTTGATGGAGGTGATGAAGGCGATGGGTTTTGGGGAGAAGTGGAAGAGTTGGATTTGGATGTGCTTGAACGACACTAAGTTGTCTGTGCTTGTCAACGGCTCCCCCTCGAATGAGTTTTGCAGTTTCTGAGGTTTAAAGCAAGAAGACCCTCTTACCCCCTTTCTATTCAACCTCGTAGTTGAGGGTCTTGCGTCAATAGTGAGGCAAGGTCTTGTCAAAGACTTATCCACTGGTGAGTCAAAGGTCTCAATTATACAATTTGTTGATGATATGGTGTTTTTGTTATCATGTGGATTCCCTTTTAAACCTGAAGAGGTGTTTAAGATGTTTTGAAGTTCTTTCGGGTCTGCAAATTAATTTCCACAAAAGTAGGTTTAATAGGATCAATTTTTCGGAGTGAAGAACACTTGTTTTTACTGGCATGCTCTTGAGCAAAGTAGAAAAGCTTCCAACCACCTACCTTGGACTCCCTATTGAAAACAATATGACATGTCCCAAGGCAAGGGAACCGGTGTTGGCCAGGATGAAGAGTAGGTTGGCTACCTGGAAGGGCAAATTCTTATCCTTGGGAGGGCGTGTAACATTGTTCAAGGCTGTCCTGAGCAACCTTCCCATTTATTACATGTCCATGTTCTCTATTCCGGTTGGTGTGGCTAAGAAGATTGTCAGTCTTCAATGGAATTTTCTTTGGATTGGCTGTGGTGACAAAAGGAAAATGTGTATGGTTGCTTGGGAGAAAATTACAAAACCCAAGATGTATGAAGGTATGGAGATTGAATCGATTTTAGCCAAGAACCGGTGTCTATTATTTAAGTAGTTATTGTAGGTCCAAATATGCCTAAGAGGGGAGGGGGGAATTAGGCTTATAACTTTTTCAGATGTAGGACAGATGTGGTTTTTATGAAAGACAGTAGTTGTGAGATTCGAACGAGAAATAGAGGTGAGGTAGGGAAGAAGATCAAACACAAGTATTTTAGAATGGTTCCCCACCACCAACTCCCCCCCCCCCCCCCCCCCCCCCCCCCCCCCCCCCCCCCCCCCCCCCCCCCCCCCCCCCCNTAAACCTTTACAAGCTTTTCACAGGCTAAGCTCTAACCTACCCTCAAATCTAATCCTAGACTTGAGTACCCAACAAAACTAAACCAAGCCTTGCTTACAAACTGTGAACACCCAAATTTGACCCATGCTTTATTCTATCATTTTAAATTATAAATTTGTCTTTGAATGATGAGATGATTTAATTTTTGACATGAATATGTTTGTGATTTATTATGGTAGAATAAGGGTATTTTATTTGCTTAATTCTTTTATTTATGTTCAGCCGTTTATTATTGGATTGATTTTGGGTTAGAGAAAGACATTGGGTTTGGGTTGATAAAATATGGACCCTCCAGAGATAACAGTCCATTTTAACACATGGCCTGCAGTGGATTTTAATCCTAATTTTCGTGGAAATTTAGGACTAATTATATATTTTGTCTTTTTTGTGTTTTTATGGAAGTTTTAATTGATAGGGGGAATGATTTGAAGTGCGGTTGAAAAAGAGGAAAAGTAATGGAGTAGGAGACAAGTTTGTGGTGTTTTCGGGGTGAGGGAATACTCTAGAATGCATGGAAACTAACAAGGAATAGGATTGGAGGAGAAAAAGTAAGAAAAGAGAAAAAAACTACACAGTCAGTGGCGGACATGGAGACATGACCGCCACCACCGGCGGACAAGAAGGGATGACCACCGGCCCCTGGTGGTCTTCACGACATGACCTCCGGGGCTATGGTGGTCGTTCCTTCCAGAACCTTCTTTTTGCCTCTTTTTCGCAATCCTAGTCCATAACCGTCTGATTTAGAGGTTTAATCTCGACCCTTAGATTAATAGGATGAGCCTTACCATCTGAACATCATAAATAGAACCCCCATTACATATTAGAGGGACACACATGAGAATTATTCTCTACACACCTATAAGCTTAGAGTGCTTGGAGAAATCCTAGTTCTATGAGTTTAGGAGCTGTTTTAGAAGCTAGTTTTCTGGAGAGATTTCGTGGAGAGGAGTAGCAACAACCCAGTAGCGAGTGGAGAGAAAGAGGGTTACGAGAAGGAGGCCAATTGGAGCAAATCGTTGGAGAAAAGAGTACGAACCCGAGAGGAGTGTTCTTCCCTGTGCAATCTCAGAAAAATTGCGATATCTCGGGCTACAGACATCGGATTGCTGCGTTCTTGGTGTCTCTAGAAAGATAAGAGAGAGATCTACAACTTTTTTGTTGAAAGTAGACACTGATTCGGCCTCATTTAGCACCATTTTTCGATTGAATTCAAGTCAAGATTTTGTTTCGGAGCGGAAAGCTAACGGGAGCCAGAGGAGGACTTCAAGAGGTAACCCTAACCTTTTTAATTGATTTTTGCTGCTGAGATTGCGTTGTTGTGATGTTATTGATGATGATTTTTTGTTTTCTATATGAATCGATGTTTAGAACTACGTGTCTTTGACCCCGTGATGTGGGTACGTAGGTAGTCTCGAGATGTAGAGAAGCAAGCCAAATTCGTTTGTTATTATGTTGTTTTATATTGCGTGTTGTGTTGATGCTGTGATGTCAATGCTTCTGCTGTCATATTGATATTGCTATCATGATGTTGGTATTGTCATTATAATGTCGATGTTATTGTGATGTCGCCGGGATGTGGGTTATGCTATGTTGTTGCGATATTGCTACGATGTTGATGTTGTGATTGTGATGTTAATGTTGCGGCATTGATGTCAATGTTGTTGTACTAATACTATTGTTGTTGTGATGTTGCTACATCATTTTCTTGTTCTATTGTGTGTTGTCATGATGCCATGTAAGAACTACATGAGCTTTGAAACCGGCTGCCGGTGTACGTAGGTGGATTCTAGTGGGGGGATCTCAAGCTCAATTATGTGTTTATTTCTGTTTTGTCTCCATTTTTGTTCCTCCTGTTTTGTTGTTGCGTTATTTATGCATAAGGTATGCAAGGAATCTTAAATTGCACACGATTTCGCCCAACACGGATGGGTGCCTAACTCCCTCCCATCCATGACGAACCCCCGAATCCTACATCTTTGGAACGCTATGACCAGTTGCTATGGCTTATGGAAGTCAAGGTTTTTCCCTGAATTTTGTCCTTAATAAAACTCAGGTGGCAACTCCTTTGATGTAGTGAGAGATCAAATTAATTTTTGGTCGGGTCCTCACACAAACTACCCATTCAATGGATTTTGAATGAAATACAAAAACCAGGTTTGAAACGACATGTGTAAGCACAAAGTATAAACTCAGATTCTTACAAATAGCTGGGATGATCTTCAAAGGTGTTTTGAGGCCTCTTTTATAGCTCTGAGTTTGGGGAGAAAATGCTGCAATGGCTCTTTGAATTTCCTAGTTGACTTGAGTTCACAATTACTTCTAGTTGGGACCACATCAACATGTCAACTCCTTGGTTGCAAAGTGTTTCTAAAATAGAAAGCTTGGACCATCTTCAATAAGTGAAGTAGGAGTTGAGAGAGAATGTTTTCTGCACTTTTCTCTTACTTGTTCACCAATCTTGGCCGTTGGGAGTAGATTTAAATGCTTGGGAGGACCCATACAAGTTGCAGAAAAGTTTGACGGTGACAGCTCGTTTTCATGTGGTTGCTATACAAACCATCCTTCATAAGCGTATGGTTTTTTTGGAACCATACTTTCTCATGTAAACTTAATCAACACAAGATATATTCAAAGCAATCTTTCTAGTAGTTTGTTAATCATCAAAATCAGTCTTTTTCAATGACTAAATATGGTTAATTTACTAATTAAGCTTAAGAGGTGATTAGGCTAAGTTTAGGCCAACACTCCCTCTCTTTTTTATGATGACAAACAAGTATTGATTACTATAAAACAAGGGTTAGAAAACTTTTTCAAACGGTTTAAAAAGCTCCGCCTCCTTTATTCAAAATAGTTTCATAATTCAACATGGATAATTTAATTTCAGCAATATAACGCAACCAAACGATTTTCCTTGTGAATTTTATTTGGCTAACTTAGCCAAAAATTCCCCTTGTGATTTTGAATTCCTGCATGAGAGATTAATCGAGTATATAACGAAGTAACGCAACAATCTCAGTTGTAAGTATGGTTTTAACAACAACCATATCGTAATCGTAATTGTGGTTTTAATATAAACCATATATCACATTCCACACTTCCTGCATAAAACACACTTTTGATCAAAAGTGTGGTTGTAACAAAACCATATCCATATCACAGTTCCTGCATAACAATCAAGTGTGGTTTTAATAAGAAAAACATATATCGCATTCTACACTTTCTGCAAAAAGCTAACTAACATTTGATCAAAAGTGTGGTTTTATCAAAACCACATCTATATCACAGTTCCTGCATAACAATCAACAATATTTCTCTCCCTTTTGACATCAACCAACAAGGAGTACAAGCAAGATAATGCATCAAATAGGAACATAATAATCATCATCTATGCATAATATCCAAAAGAGTAGTGCAAATATTCGAAAATAAACATAAGATAAGCAATTTCCAAATAAAAACCATAATGCAAACCAGATAGTAATACTAAAATAAAAACCATGTTCTAACCTAGATGCAATGCATGAACCTAGGAGCATCAGATCTTAAGAGGCTTCATTCATCATCAGAAGGGACTAGAATAGACAATTTAGAGAGAATTTGATCTAGCTGTGCCATCACATTTGCCTGAACTGTCCTCACTTCTTCATGTGAGGTAGCAACATCCGTCTTAAAAGAACTCACCCGAGTAGCAAGATCATCAAGTTTAGATTCCTTGCTATTAGCACCAACCTTGACTATCTCAAATTTTCCCTCAGAATTAAGCTTGATCCCCATCTTCGTGATTGTCTTTCGATGAATAGACTCGATCTTAATAGGAGCATCCGACTTGGCTGATTTCACACCATAGTTTTTTTTTTTTTCTAGAAGAGAAATAAGCAATCCATGGCTTCTTTCCTTGTACATATGATGCAGAATCATATGTGCAAAGCATATTGAACTCTTCTTCATCATACATGCAATGATCCATAAATCTTGGTTAGTAATCTCAGTTAGGTGCCATGGTCACGACATAATCACCCTTATGAGCATGTACATCAAGGCTCCTGCAAGTGGATTTGCATCCTTGTACTCTCCTTTCTTTGTTGACCCATAAACCAGTTTGATTTGTTGCCCATAGTTTCGGGGTATTGGCAATATTGATCGGCTTACCAGATGTTGAGTGTAGTGCTTGATAGTTCCATTCTTGAGCTTCAATTCTTCTTGAATGATATCGGTAGTGATTTACACAGTTTTGCCCTTCAATGTGGTTTGAACATATTCAACCACACCCCTTGCATTCTTCTTGACCAGCATGTTTGTGTAGAACTCTCTCACAATCTTCTCACTAGACGATTTCTTTAAAGTTGCCTAGGTGTCAAGCTTGAAGTGCCTGAGTATTGGAGTAATCCTGAAAGCCTCAAAGTCATCTATATTGACACTAAATGTCTTCACAAATGCCTTGATCTTGTTTTCAGCTTTCTCCTTCTTCTTAGGTTTCTTGTTCTTTTTGGCTTTAGGATCTGTCCTAGCTTTCTTTTTAGGAGGCACGAGAATTGTGCTCTCTTCCTCATGTTCTTCTTCATTCTCGTCTTGCTCTTCTTCTTCCTTATCATCAACAACCAGATCATCTTCTTCATCATTTTTCTGCTCAAAATCATCTTCATGATTACTATCATCTTCTTCTGATGCATTATCATCTCCATCAGCATCATTAGAACCCTCATCATGCTGATTGTTATCAGCTGATTCTTCATCAGCCACATCATCATCGTCAGGTTGATCACTGATGGTTTTCTCAGAACCATCATCATTGTCTTCCTCATTCTCAATTCTCTTTCTCTTCTTTGAGAACTCAGCCTCTCGAATCTCTTCTACTTTTTCGACTGTATCATCATCAGAGTCTTCAAGTCTGACTCGAATGGCCTTTTTCTTGCCACTCTTCTTGCTCATTGTCTTGAATTTGGAATGGGTACTTGGCTTCCTCATGATGAGCTGTGTGGTTTTTGCACGAACCACTACTTTATTCTTCTTCTTTGTCTTCTTGGGTTTTGCAACAGAGGCTGACTGCTCTTGTTCTTCATCCATCTATTTCTTAAGCTCTTTGCCATTATCAGACTCTAATTCTCCTTCATTTTCTTTAACCTCATGCTGCTTCTCTCTATTAGCCTAAACATGTGATTAAGGGCTTAATTAAGTAATTAATTAAGGCTAATCTTGTTTAGTATATTTATGATGATTATTCAATGTCTATTATATTATTTTGATGATTAACAAACATTTTGGTAAGCCTTATGTGTTTTAAGCATTGGCAGAAAAATTTGGTTTCTCACAGAAACCAAAACTAGGAAGATTTGGCTTCACCGCATCGACCAAAAGGTCGCTTTCTGGGAAGTTGGTGCAGTGGTCCCAAAAATTGCAGCAGTGATCTAGGAAAGTAGTTGACATTAAAGCAACTGCACTAACCGTTATACTTGCTCTCCAAAAGTCAAAAAAAATCAAAAAAGTGGTCCTCACATCCTCTCTCACCTCTGGAAGATCTGGTGGTCCTCACTTTCTATTTTTGGAAATTTTTTTAAAGAAAGAAAATTTCTACCCAAGAAATATCTAGATGTGGCTCCTCTACATGGACAGTTTTATTAATAGAGCAAGAAGTCAACTCATGTGCCACCTGGAAGCCTACTAGCCATTGAGAAACACTCATCTCCATCCTTAGAATCTATAAATAGAGGATTAAAGCCTCACAGCAAATCAACCTAGCCATTCAAGAGATTCTAAGTTGTGAAAAGTGCTTACCTTGAGAGATATTCTTTGTGGATAAAAAGGCTTTTTATGTCCCTTCACTTTTTTATTTACATCGTTGTTATTCTTGTGCTTTGAAAATCATTGATCTTGTCCCTCAACTTAGGTAAAACCGGGTATTGTTGTACAGTTTACCTTCAATAACAGGTGCACCTATTGAGATGGACACGTGGCAGATAACTAATGGCTAATTTTTTGTTTTTCTTTTTTTTAAAAAAATTAATAATAAAAAAAGAAATAAATTTTTTTAATTAAAATCAAAAACTAATTCTTTTTTTACATTTTTTTTCTTTCCCTTCCCTCCTCCTGCCTTTTCTTTTCTTTTTTTTTTCTTTTTTTCTTCTTGCTTTTCCACGGCCACATCGCACCCCACACCTCCAACCTCCACCATTCTCTCTCTTCTTCTTCCTTCTTTTTCCTCTCCCTTCTACCCTCCACATGTCTCTTTTCATCCTCTTCCCCATGAGCACAAACCGCCACCACCGTACCCATACTCCAATCAACAACCCCACACCTCTGCGACTCTGCCTTCTCTCCTCCATGTTCTTCTCTTCTCCGGCGAAGGCATATCTCGCAGCAGCTCTTCGAAAACTTAATGGGTCTGGGTAGATTTCGCACGGATCTAATTGGATCTGGGTAGATATGGCTTAAATCCGACAATGGCCCCCTAATACCAGCGAGCAACATTCCTCTCGACAGCAAGCTACAACGACGATTGAGAGATGCTCCGACGGCGCTATGGGCATTTTCCGGCTCGGCGTTGCACTCGTATTGCTTATCCAGTGTCCAGTGTCGTTGAGTTTCCAAGGCTAAGATTTTTCTTGTTCCTTCTCCAAGCATCATGCCCGGTATCTGCATTTGATTTATTGGTTGAATAAACTGTAATTTTTGGTTGATCTATTTGGTTTCCTTAAATTTTTTGTTATTTTTTCTTGCGTTGGTTTCATTGTTGTTAAAGAAAAAAAAAAGGTGAGATCAGGATGTGGGTTTTGGTGGAATTGGTGGTGGTGGTGGTTAAGTAATGAAGAAGAAGAAGTGGAGCTTATGTGGAGTATTTGGTTGGCTCATAAAAGAGTGGTTTTCTGTGGACAGAGTTTTGATTGGGAAAGCATTCGTGACAGAGTCATGATCAAGGTGATTTCGTGGGTGAAGGCTACGCATCGTGGCTTTCCTTTTAGTTTAAGTGATGTGATGATTAGCTCTGATGGCATTAAATCATGGAAAGGTGATAAGTGTAGGTTAGGTTATGTGTAATCTCTGTTAATTCTAGTCCAGCACCCTCGTTGTTGTGAGGGCTTTGCTTTCTTGTAAGTTTATCTGCAGGTATTAGTCATTATCCAGATGGCTTTAGCCCTGCTGTGTTTCCTTTCATGAATAAAATTACTCGTTTATACCAAGAAAAAAGAAGAAGAAGAAGTGGAGCTGTGTGGTTTTTGCACGAACCATTACTTTATTCTTATTCTTTGTCTTCTTGGGTTTTGCAACAGAGGCCGACTGCTCTTGTTGTTCATCCATTGCTTCTCAAGCTCTTTGCCATTATCAGACTCTGATTCTCCTTCATTTTCTTTAACCTCATGTTGCTTCTCTCTATTAGCCTAAACATGTGATTAAGGGCTTAATTAATTAATTAATTAAGACTAATCTTGTTTAGTATATTTATGATGATTATTCAATCTCTATTATATTATTTTGATGATTAACAAACATTTTGGTAAGCCTTATGTGTTTTAAGCATTGGCAGAAAAATTTGGTTTCTCACAGAAACCAAAACCAGGAAGATTTGGCTTCACCGCATCAACCAAAAGGTCGCTTTCTGGGCAATTGGTGCAGTGGTCCCAAAAATTGCAGCAATGGTCCAGGAAAGTAGTTGACATTAAAGCAACTGCACTAATCGTTGTACTTGCTCTCCAAATGTCAGAAAAAGATCAAAAAAGTGGTCCTCACATCCTCTCTCACCTCTGGCAGATCTGGTGGTCTTCACTTTCTATTTTTGGAAAATTTTTTGAAGAAAGGAAATTTCTGCCCAAGAAATATCCAGATCTGGCTCCTCTACATGGACAGTTTTATTAATGAGCAAGAAGTCAACTCATGTGCCACCTAGAAGCCTACTAGCCATTGAGAAACACTCATCCCCAACCTTAGAATTTATAAATAGAGGATTGAAGCCGCACAACAAATCAACCTAGCCATTCAAGAGATTCTAAGTTGTGAAAAGTGCTTACCTTGAGAGATATTCTTTGTGCTCAATTTGTGTAACTTCTTGAGTGGGTCACTCTTGAAGCTTTACTTAGTGAAAGGTTGTAATCAGTAGGATTAGGGGTTAATCTTGTTGGTTAGACAGAGCTAGGTTCAGCTTCGGGTTAGGTTTGGCAAATTAAGCCCGCAAAAACTTGTGTACCATAGGTTATTTGGCTCACCTGCAAAAGCCAAACTAGTGGATAGTTAGAAATCCTAAAAGGGGGACTTTTAGGTAGTGGATGTACTCCTGAGGAGGGAACCACTATAAATTGCCTATGTCCTTTACTATTCTATTCTCTTTACTGCATTTCAAATCAGTTTCACATTTGGTTTCATAGCAAGAGATGGATACACGCTTCACCATTCTCTGCAATAGGTTAGCCTAACTTGGTAGATCTATCACTCATAAAGATAAAGTGGCAAAAATTCTTAGGTCTCTACCTAAGGAGTGGGAACAAAAAGTCACAACCATTGAAGAGGCTCGAAATCTGAACACTCTCACATATGTTGAGTTTATTGGGAAGCTTATAGTTCATGGCTCTAAATTAGAACCTAAAGAGCTTAAGAAGCAAGATTTGGCTCTAAAAGCGGACTAGAACTCAAGTGATGAGGGTGATGACTCAGACATGGCACTACTTACCCAGAAGTTTGTCAAATTCCTTCGAAAGAGAAAGCAAATGAAAGGAAAGGGCTTCAAAGGTGCTAAATCAAATGAACAAAAGAAAGACTAACTGGTGTGTTTTTGCTGCACCCGCCCAGGCCGTATCAAGTCAGAATTTGCATATCAAAAAGCCAAATCTGATCTCTCCAGGAACAAAGGGAAGAAAACTATGTCAGCATGGGATGACTTGGACTCATCAAGTGACTCTGTATAACATTCCAGCTTTCAAGTGACTCTGTATAACGTTCCAGCTTGTCGATTGTCACTACAGACCAACACTGGACCTTTCCAATATGCTTTGTCCTCACTCGCATGCTTCCAGGAAAAACTTCCCAAGAGGTCACCCATCCTAGAGTTGCTCCAAGTCAAGCACGCTTAACTTTGGAGTTTTTTCTAGAATGAGTACCGAAAAGGTAGGTGCACCTTGTTGATATAGTTAGTACCCATCAAACTGTTTAAGCTATTCTCAATTATATAGTCCCATACATGTACGCCCTCGACATTACTTCGTTTGAGCTATTCTTAATCATACAGTCCTGTATCCATATAATTACAAAATTGCCCCAATTGTGCAGCCCCAATCCCTACACAGTCTCAGGATCTCTCATATTTCGTTGTGGATTTGGTTCATTCCTGTGCCCCCTCCGTCTAGGAGCCTGCTGGAAGCCGCTCCTTGTCCATGCTCATTCTGGCACCGGCGTACACTTCTAGATCTCACAGACCCGGGTGTCACACTCTGACTCTGAAGAAGCAGTAAATCTATGCTAAATGGCTCGAGAAGATTCTGAGGTAAATGAATCTCTTGATTATGTTTTCGATGAATTACAAGATGCCTTTAAAGAGTTGCATGATAAGTATGAACAAGCACTCAAAAAAAACATGGCATACAAGAAACACATTGATCTTCTTGAATATGATCATGCATCTCACAAAATTGCATATGAAACTCTTGAATGTGCACATGCTGAAAGTTTGTCTATTTCTGAATCATGAAAAAAGGAGAAACTTGCTGCTCAAAATGCATATGATGATCTTGAGAAAAGGCTAGCATGTAATGTAAGCAATTGTAAAAAGTTGATCAAGGTGAATGATACTCTTAAAGTTGAAGTAGAGGATCTAAAGTGCAACTTAGAAAAATTTACAAGAGGAAGAGATAGCCTGAATTGTTAGTATCCGGTTCATGGAATTGACAATCAAAAGCACAAAATACAACATGTATGCGCAGCGGAAATACCGGAAATACATGGAGGATCCATGTGAAGGGAGCTAAACCGAATAACAATTTTTCATACCTGTAACGGTTGAGGTCTTTCACCCAACTGTAGAACCAAATCAGCTAGAGCCAGACAAAAGCCTCGTGTTAGGAACAATAGACTTAAGCTAGAGGGGGGGTGAATAGCTTATGACCGAAAATTAAAAACTTTGCAGGAAATGAAGTGCGGAATTGAAAAATAGAAGGACACAAAAGATTTTTATACTGGTTCACACACAACTAATTTGTGGCTAATCCAGTCCTTCAAGATACACTTGAAGAGTTCACTATCTACCGTTAAGCTTCCGGGTGCTTAACAAACCGTTTACAGCCTAGGAATTCTAATCACAAGAATCCTACACACTTGCTTGAAGATACCTCACTTCAAGACTTCTCTCAAGGAAAGA
>JAKUCV010004236.1:6443-59795 GCA_028386065.3 Turnera subulata
CAACATTTACATCATGCTGAGGAACCTTTGCCTGGGTCACGTACAACTTTGACACCTTTGTACCTCGTGCCACCACTAACGAGCCTTTGGTGAGCTTCCATTGACCATTGTAGAAGGTATTACAAAAACCTTCCTCGTCGAGCTTATCAACAGAGATCAGATTCAGACGCATATCTGGAATATGCCTGACATTCTTCAAAATCAGCTTCATCCCGTTCATAGTCTCTAGGCATACATCTCCTTTACCGACAACCATCGAGGATTTATCATTTCCCATTCTCACAGACCCAAAGTTACCGGGTGTGTAAGATGAGAAGAGTTCTCTCCGTGGTGTAGCATGAACAGTAGCACCACTATCAACTACCCAGCTTGACTCTTGGATAGTAAGGTTGATGATATCATCATCACAGACAACATTGAATTCTCCAAGAGAATTCGCTTCATCATCACTGCTCTCTTCTTTCTTCACATCTTTGCCTTTATTCTTCTTCTGCTCTTTCTTGAAGAGTCGACAGAATTTCTTGATGTGGCCCTTCTTCTTGCAGTGATGGCACTCAACATTGGCGAACTTGTTGGATTTACCCTTGCTTTTGTCTCTGCTACTTTGACCTTTGTTCTGACTTCTCCCCCTCGTCACTGTAGCCAAGACCTCTGACGGTGAAGAAGACGAGCCTTGTGTTCTTCGTCTCATCTCTTCATTCAGAATGCCACTTTTGACGGTTGCCATACTCACGACACCGTTAGGTGCAGAGTTTGTGATTGAAACCTTCAAAGTTTCCCATGAATCTGGGAGTGTCGCCAAGACCATAAGAGCAAGCACCTCATCGTCGAATTTTATGCCCATGCTAGATAGTTGGTCCACGATCCCTTGCATCTCATTAAGGTGATCTGCAACCATTTTGCCTTCTTGGTATTTTACTTGCATCAACTTCGTCAAGTAAAAAAGCTTGTTGTTCCCTGTCTTGGAGGCATATAATTCTTCGAGCTTTTCCCACAGTGTTCTTGCATGCTCAATGCCAGAAAACGTGGTTGTAAACATTATTCTCAACAAATTGCCGTATATAACCGCAGACTTGGATGTGTTCAAACTCCCACTCCTCGTCTGACTTATCTTCAGGCTTTACCGTACTGAACACCGGTAAATGCATCTTCGTCACGAATAGGAGATCCTTCGTCTTGTTTCTCCATAAGTGGTAATTTGTGCCATCAAGGGTGATCATCTTGTTTATCCTCGCCTCCATCTGGATCAAAGACTGACTAGCTCCTTGATCTAGGAAAATCCTTGCGGTGAATAGTGCCTACAAGTAGTGAATTGAACTGATTCGATAATTCCCAGGAAAGATGGCCTAGCCGATCTCCTAAGACAGAATTATCATTCCAAGATAAATCCCCAGGAAAGACTGGAGGAACAAAGGTTCACTTAAAACCCAGTCTCCTAGACAAGACTTACTTGCACAGTGTATTAATTCACAACCTTGCACTTGACAAAGCACAAACCTTCTGCTCCGCTACCAGTTGTTGGGCCCGGTGGCACTATCTTGCGAAATAATATCACTTCACAAGGAAAGAAACAAGTTGAGGACAAGAAAAGATAAATGACACACAGTATTTAACGTGGTTCACCCAAATACCGGGCTACGTCCACAATCCCGATCCCACCGGAAAAACTTCCACTATAAATAGTAGGCTTACAAGAGAGACTTCCCTAAATTTTAGGGGTATAATCAACCAAGAGTTCTACCCAAAATAGTATCCCACAAGGTGTTTCCCAAGTGTTTGTCAAAAATACCCCTAAGGTATTTTTCCTCACTATTTTGTCACTCCCTAATTTAAGAGGGGATTTGAGAAAATATTAAGGAATATTTTCTCCTAAATTTCTTCCCTCCTTCCAACACTTTCTCTATCTCTCACTCTCTTCTCTTATTCACTCCTGTTGTGAATGAATGGGATGATTTGAAGAGCAAATGAGGAGCCTATTTATAGGCACCCTGTAGGGACCAAATTGCAAGATTTTACAACTATAGGGACCAACTTGCAAAGCTCCACTAACTACTCCACTAATAGCAATTAGTGCTCCATTAATGCTAGTGGTGGGCCCCATAATAAGGAGGAACCCACTCACCAACACGCTGCTGGGGTGCTCTTGTCTGCATCTTCAGATTTCTCCTCTACTTCTCCTTCAGATTCTGAGGTTTTTGAGGTGGGAATGGCCATGCAAAGAAGTGGGAAGAGCATAGCAAGGCCAAAGCTAGGCAGGGCCAACAAAACGTGAAAGGAAAAGGATAGCGCTGCTGGAGAGAGAGAAGGGCTGAGGAATCCGGGTTAGTGAATCCTTTGCCCGGGTGGTTATTTCAAATTTTTAAAAGTGATTTAGGTGGGTGGCTGTTGGATTCGTGCTCTGTATGTGCTTCTCCTCTATCTCCTGCCTGATTTGGTAGATTTAAGCGAACCTGTGTGTTATTTTAGTTTATCCTTTAGATCTGGACCCTAATTTACAAAACTGCAACAAGCCTTATCTAAAGGTTCCAGTGAACACCTAATTTTATTGATTTTATCAAGAGAGATGGACCCAAAGTGTGGGATGATCCATGGAGCTAATTTTATGCAGTTTTCTTTTTATAGATAGAAAAAAATCAAATTGTTTCTTATGCAGTTCTTTTCTTATTTCTTTTTCTTCCTCCCCGCTTCGTATACTTTAAAGTTCGCCTTTTTTCTTCACACCTTAGAACTAACATAAAAAATCAAAGTCCATTTCATCATGAATGTCTTGTCTCAGTGGAAAGACGAGTGAGTCTGACTGATTTTTTATAAAACTTTTTGATTTTTTTTTTTTTGAAACTAGACTTTGATTTCTTATGAAACTGAAGTCAGATTTTTTATGAAACTAAAGACGAGTTAGTCTGACTTTGATTTGAAACTAAAGACGAGTGGAACTAAAAATTCAATTCGTTCATTGGATGTGTAGTGCCTGTTAGCTTCATCTGTTGATCCAAAACTTCACTTTGTAAACAGCTTTGGCGTTTGTGTCATTACTTTATTCTTTTGTAATTGTAGTCTGATATGTGGTGCAGATTGTTCATCATTATCAACATCAAACAGGACACAATTTTCTTAATCACATAAGCACACACAACGTGAAATTAAGGGTCACGATTTCAAGATTTCAACAATTTGAAACATCTCAACTATAAGGGCCTTCAACATCTCACCTGCCTCAGAGTCCTGTTTATCCAAATTTGAGACAGCCTCCAACGTTTACCGGAGGAAGGGCTGCCCTCCTCCCTTGAGCATTTGCATATCTGGGGATGTCCTTTGCTGGTGTGAAGGTGTCAGGAGGGTGTTGGGGAAGATTGGCCCAAGATATCTCGAATCCCAACATTTATCTTGGATTGATAAGTCGCTGAAGTTAACACCCACTGCAGGTATATGTATATATATGTATTGCAAATAGTTTCTTAATTATTTCCCATTTCTTCCACCACTAAGTTACTTTTTCTTTTTTTGGATAGGATACTTTTGTATAATCAGTTTTTGGATAGAATACGAAAAGTTACTTACTACTTGTTGATGCTGCGACCCAGCAGTCTCATCTACTTTTGCCCAATGACAACATTAAGAAAGCATTCTTGTTCGGGAAAAGGGTGATGTACTGTTTATTAAATGATGCTGGTTGCATGATTTGCAATTAGGAAATGACGCCAAATTCGAAAAAAAAAAAAGAGACAAGACACATTCTTTTGCTGCTTAATTAATGGCAATTTGAATCTTTACTTAAGTTTTGAGTTTAATTCTTATCTAATTCGTTTTTAGGTCTTCTCCAGTTTGATCATTCACACAAGGATGTCAGCCTGGAGCATGAGTTCTTTTCCAATGGTTGTTTTACTCCAAGGTCAGGATCCTGGCTCGATTATCTGTTAACCTGCTGTCAACGCCATGGTTGCCGTGGCTAGCATCCTCATTCCCGCTGCTGCTGCCTCTGCCTCTGCCATTTGTCCTCCTAGCCGACTTAGTCAACTAATGGCTCTAGCCATATGGTCTCTGGTGGTTCGAGGCAGAAGAGAAGTAACTAAGGTGCTTCTAAGATGCCGCTGATGAAGACTAGCTTGGCAGACAAGAATTGTGGCTACTTACAACACTTTGTTCTGCTATTGGTCTCTGTGTTGTCTAATCAAAAAATAAGGAACCACATAGCCTATAATTGGGAATTTCATCTTACATTGGTGCTTGCAAACCCCTTTTGCCACCCTCTCATGGCAATATCAGTGATAGTGGCTTTAATTTTCTGGGAAGTCTTTTTAGCTACCTGGTCATTGCATGCATAGCAATGATTTATTGGCTTTGCTGAAACTCCGGCTACTCCTGCACGCAACTTCACAGTGGCAAGGATCCTATCATTTCTCGTGCAAGGTGATCTGCCATTGATGTATCGGAGGAATCAACCATGGATGAGTGTCACATGTGTGACTGTGTCAGGATATACAGAATCGAGAGACATTTGGCTTTTAATTTTCTCGGCCTCATCCATCCGTAATAGAAAATAGAATCAGTGATATATGATTGTTTAGTTTGTTTAGATTTGTAAAGTTAATAAATCCCTTCTACCCAGTAGAGTATTCTTCACAATTTTCTTCTTTTCGTAGCACATTCACAGCCCCTCCATCTTAAATTTGCTGTTTCTGAACTATCAACTCTTCTGTATTACTTTTATGTTCCTTTCTGACTCTTTTGGAGGGCAAAACGAATGTCTATTCAATGACCATTCTGGACTCTGTTTCCCTTGCTTATAATAGCATAATTGCTTGTTAGTTATGGGGAATCTTTTTGTTGCTGTCAATTATTGAGAAAGTGATTGAAAACTCAAAACTCGGGCAGGCTGATACGGATTGCAAATGTGGCCACCTTTCTTTCCGGTGAACCTTAGATTTTAAATTGCAGCCGGCAATACTTGATTAGTGTTTTCATTCGGCTTCAAGATGATGATGAGGATAGTTATATACTAACTCGTTTATTGGCTAATAATTAATCTGGACCATAGTGATATGGAAAAGATTTTTACCATTGGAAAAGGGAGACGAGTCTGACCAGTGACTGTCACCATGGATTTCAGTGTTGTTTTTGCTTTCCAAACAAACTGTGAAATGTGCATTCCCTTGGAAGTGTTTTACTCGTTCTTGTAAATGGTCTAACATTGTAAAAAAAGCTAGTAGAAGAGGAGTTGTCGGTGTGATTCTGTTGGTTTCTTAATCACGTATTAGATGAGGATTTCGGGCCTGGGCCTGATCATCGAGAAGATGAATACCAGACGGACAATGAAAAAAACCAAGCGCACACAGTTTGCCAACATGAGTCAACCAATTGGTCTTGCTGTATTTGCAACGAATTCAGGTTGATTCTTACCTGGGGATTAGCAATGACGTTCAAGCATGTGTAGAACCACAGGCGGATGTGAGAGAATATGCATCTGCTACAGATAATCAAGTAGCCTCATCAGCACTTTTCGAGCTGCAGAGCAAGATACTTGAATCTCACATGATCATGATTGGACATCTTGGTTTTGTACCTATCTACTGCAACTGAGGTACACAATTGTTGTTACTACATGTAAATAAGGTACAAACGTAAATGACAAAATTGTTTTTCTCCTCTATCAAACTCATGGGACTCTTTCTTCCTTTTTGAAGCTTGATGTAGATGAATTGTCTAAACAACTGTTAGAACCTTTACGCCTGATGATGCATTCATCTTTGGCCCAAGATCAATGATCAGCAGGGACCAAGAACGGATGGTTTCCCATTCCAAGGAATCACTCTCCTTTGACGAGTTAAACTGGTGGACGATGAAGCCATTCCTGCTGGAGTCTGAAATTAGCATGCTTGGAACTTCTTTCTTAGGGATTTGAATGCTATGCTACTATTGGACTTTAGCCACCATTAGAGCCAACCAATTTTTATGGAGAAAAGTCATCATGATGCTGATACCAATTGTTATGCTTCAGGACATTGCCACCAGCTCATTAGTCTGAGGATGATGCTATAAGTGAAGCATATGTTGCAGACATGTCCCGGTTTATTCTGAAAATGCCTTCATCTCCTACTGTTTCCCATGTTATCAGCTTTGGCTAGCTTTTGGAATTGGTAACCTTGTTTGCTTCCTTCTTTCATATTCTTCATTTGCACGTTTTCAATAGATTAAATCAAATTTCGTTTCAGGCACTTGAGGTAATTGCTGGTCAAGTGGCTGGAACATTGACAAGCTAACATTGACAATCAAATTTTGTTTCTTTCCTTGTTCTATGTACACATTGTTAATCATACTTTTGGTTGGTATGCAACCCGTTGTGTACTAAACCAATAACAGGCCAACAGCAGCAGTCCTATATACAATAAGATGGCGAGTGATGATGCTGAGTGATAACTATATGCTAAATTGCAGACAGCGAGTGATGATGCAAGTACACGAGTCCGTGCCAGGAAGCCAATGGATCCAAGCTTGGCTATGAGGTTGCCCCCAGCTAGTCCTTATGTCAACTTTCTCAAAGCAGCAGGGTGTTAAAAGAAGATTGACAGCACAGGATGATCTGGAAATTTTATCTTGGTGGAAGTAGTTAGGTAGTTATTAGGATCTATGAACTGATCATTTGAGCTGACTTGACTAGTGCTTGTCTGCAAGCAATCTTACTAGTGCTTGTTCTGTGGAAAGATGTGGTTCTTGTAGTTTTTCAGGATGGTTTTATGTCATTGTTGGTGTTAGTCTTGCAATGTCAGATGACTAATGACAAATTAATGATCTCACTTTATTGCCTTAATGATATCTCCTCTGGCTAAAGATCCAAGACTCCCTGATGAACTAGAAACTGGTTATGGACTTGATTGATCTTGACAAGCAAAATTGGGTAGGGTGGAAATTGCGTACGCCATGTAAAACATGAAACTAAACACTTTTTAACCTTTAGTTTTTTAAAAGAAGGTTTCCATTGAGCGTTCATGTATCGTATGATGCGATAGTTACAGCCTTACAGGTAGTCTAGCAGGCAGGCTTAGGTTACATTGGAGTATGACTAGTTTTGTTTAAAGATGGAATATAAGTATATGAAAATTGTTATAAATTGAAGGCAAACGATACGCTGAAGATGAACTGATTGATGAAAGACGGTGAGAGTGATTGGCTAAGAGAAAAGTGAAAGATGGGAGTAATAATTTTCTTTTTCATCAACTCTGATCAACAATCCCTATAACACACAATTATACAACTAATTATAATTACTTTTCATATTTTTTTGATATAATAATTATTTCCACAGTAAATAATACTTTTAAATTTTATATAACTACTCCCTCCGTTTTTTTTCTTAAGACGTTTTGGGAGTGTGCACACCCCCCAAGAAATATTTTTGAAATCTTACTTATGACAACTTTAACCTTCTTATCAACAAAATTATAATGCCCGCCTAACCTGTGTTTTAACTTTAATATGCCCGCCAAATCTTTGTTTTAAAAAGAAATCAGGCAGAAGAAGGGGGAAGGAAGAGGAGAGGAAGAAAAAAAAAAAGAAGAAGAGAGAAAAAAAAAAGAGAAAGAAAAGGAGAGGAAAAAAATATAGAAGAAGAAAAAAAAAGAGAGAAGAGGAAAATAAAAAGAGAAAGAAATAAAAAAAGGAAAACGGAAATGGAAAAAAAAAAAGAGTAAGAGGACCGGCCGGCCACCACCATTGTAACAGCCCGGGTAAAATTTTTGATTTTTACCGGGACTGTAAAAGTCTTTTTATCGTGATTTACTGTTGAATTAATCTTGGGTAATTAATTCAAGGTAAATCGGGAGTCGTTTTTTCGAAACCGAGAGTTTTCCCGCGCTCGTGATTTTTTCTGTGGATTTTTCGGGCCTAAGTTGGTATTTTTCGGGTTTCGGAATTTCTCGGAAAATCATACCAAAAAATAACTAAGGTGGTATCAGTTATTTTCTGGTCCGGACTGGACTCGCTCCATAATGCAGACAAGCTGCATTATTGGAGAATCACAGGTCGTACAGTGTTTGCACAGTGTTTCACCGTTTATAAAAGGGAAGCAAGGGAAGAGAAGGAGAAGAAGAGGAGAAGAAAAAGAAAAGAGGAAAAAAAAATGGATCCAGTCAAGGGACGCCAGCTGTCGCAGAGCATACACATATGAGGTAAATGATGCCATAAATAAGCGCAAATACAAATATTATTAATATTGCTAATATTGATATTACGAAGGGAAATATTACATTGATATTTTATAAAAATAAAAATACAATTATCGCCTTGGAACGACGTCGACCCTGAAGCTGGTTGGGTCGTTGTTGATGTTGACTTGGATACTGTCGCTCCACGAGAACCACATACCGCCTCTGCCGTCCTGACCGGGAAGCTCGAACCGGTTTGCTTGAGGGAACCGGAGTGGGATGAGACCGTGATCGTCTTGAGGTTGCCACTGGGTCTCCGTGAGAAGAACCATGTTTGGTTTGTATTGGTTCTTCAGGTCCTCCAGAGTACGGGAGAACTCCTGTGAACGCCTTGCGACTCCTCTGCAGTTCCACACCAGCAGTCGGGCCTTTGGCCAAGTTACCGGCAGACGAGTTACTCTGGGCATGCTCTGGGCCGTCATCGAGAGCTGGTAGTAGGTACCTTGCTCCAGGAAGTGGCAAGTGGACTCCAGGTTGAACTCCTGTAGCCTTTCGGAGATGAAGAACATGATGGAGTTGGCCGATCCGTAGTAGGAGGTCCTCAGAGTGCCATGGTCCTCTAGGAAGAACACCTCTTCCATTGGAGTGACGAAGAATCGCGATGAGTAGAGTTCGTCTACGAAGACTAGACGCGGCATCCTGCCGAGCTCGTTCGGCAGTTCTTCAGCACGTTCGTTGACCATGCTGTAGGCCAGACGATTTCTTCTACCTAGATTGGCACCTTCGACGAAGAAAATGGAAGATGGAGTAGGCATGTTGTGCTAGGACGTGTGGGTGTTTGGTTTTTTCAGAGTTTTGTGGTTTTTGGTTGCCTGAATATTTTGTTGCTTTTAAATGCTTTTGATAATTTACACCTCACCGCTCCGTTTCTTTTATACTCTTATGGGGAGCGTGTTTACTGTTTTCGATTTTCAAGATCTTGCTTTTTTGGAAAATTTTCCGTTGCTTTCATTTATTGCCTTGTTACTTTACACGTTTTTTGGGCTGCGATGCCAGAGTTTTTCAGCCTTTTTCCATCTCATGATTTTCTTTCGCTCTGGCTACCTTGTCCTTTCTTTTTATGGTCTTACTATAATTTCTTGCATCTTTTATCACATGCATCCGTGACCGTTGAGGCTAGACGGATGGGACCACACCTCGAGTAGAGCGCATGTGCGACAAGCTTACAGCTGTTCGGACATCGTAGAGAGATACGAGCCTTGACAGATTTTTTTGGCTCATGCGGAATTTGTGAACAAGTGGGTAACGTTTCTATCGAGGGACACAAGACGCTCTCGTGATCACCGCCTTGCGAGTTAACGGATGTCTCTTTCACGAGGGAAACCGACGTCACCGTTAGTTGCACGGTAAAGCAGACCTCTCTCCACAAGATTTTTTTCGTTACGATCTTCTTTTTGAAAATTTTGTCATAGAATGAATTGTTGCTTCATCACTTTATATGTTTTTCGGTTATAGGAAAAATAGTTGTCTTTTCACAACACTCCAAGCCGTTTACACTGCTCAATGTTTTGCTTATTAAATTGGAGTAATGTATGCACATTTGTTGCTTCTTATAAACCCGTTACCCACTCCCTTAAAAACTCACATAACCACACTAGCCACACATAAACACTAGGGACATACAACCAAGCATTCTCTGCATATTTCACATTGCAAGTTATGGCTGGCGACATGGAAGCAACCATTCACGGCCTGTGTGAGAATATTAGGATTGAGGCCGAGCACGGAAAGGCCATGGAAGCGATGTGTTGGCAACTTGTGGAACAAAATGTACGGCTGGTTGAGATGATTCGGAACCGAGACCGGCTGCTAGATCGGTGGGAGGAGGCCTATCAGAGGCTCCGTGACAGCTGGGTTACAGCGGCCACCGAGAGCAATGATCTGGCCCGAGAGAACAACCGCCTGAAGCAGGAGCTGAAGCTGAAGAAGCCTAGGAGGGCTAATTAGGATTGTAGTTTAATGTTTCTAAATTTCCTTTCTCTCTTTTCCTAGTGTTGAATGAAGTGTTTTATAACACAAGTATGTTCTATCTTCTCCTAAAAAACATCTATACTCTTTTGTGATAAATAATAGTAATAAATATTATGTGTTTTTTTGTTTCTACTGGATCCGAAATTCATTAATCATATGAATATGTATGCAATATATATATCAATTTTGTAAAATTTACATAAAATTACTTTATAAAATTTACTTTGATAATATAAAATTTACATAAAACCTATCACCGTTGTGGCAGGCAATAGGAGATACTACCACCTAACAACCACCACTTTCCTTCACACTTCTCCTCTCCCTCTCTCTTCTCTTTTTTCTTTTTCCTTCTTCTCTTTTCTTTTCTCCTCGCCTCCTGCTCCACCTTTTTTCTTTCTTTTTTATTCTGTACTTTCTTTTCTTTCTCACGCACATCCACTCACCAATCCACAGCCATCCCCCGGTAATGCATGGAGTGTAATATGGGTTCCCTTTAGTGGCCAATCCATATGCATAATGCATCCAAGAGAAGTGTCTGTGGTTCCACTTCCATTTTGTACTTATTGTTTGGCCTCTTTCCAATAAAAAGTGCTTAGACGAAAGCATTGCCACCAGCCTTCCCCATAAGGGTAAATAAGGAAAATTAGGAAAATATTATTTAAAAACTATCAAAACGTCTTATAATTGGAAACAAGCCAAAACCTCCTAAACGTCTTATAAAAAAGAACGGAGGGAGTATATTTTTAATAATAAGAATCATCATAATTTAATAATTATAATTAATTACCAAAGGGTTAATTTAAAACCCAGTCCCCTCCTCTTCCTCCTCTCACCAATGTGGCTTAAAGAACACCACCACCAAATCTGCAGAAAAAACACTACAATCACAACCCAACATATAGAATACCACCACCGAATGTCCAGAAAAACACAACGAAAGAAACGAAAGGAGAGAGGATGGATCCGACCCAGAGGGAGTGGTGGTGGAGGAAGGGGTAGTGGGAGAGGGCCTTTCTTCCCTGTTTTCTTCTTTGTTTCTTTTTATTTTTATCTCCTCTACTCTGTCTTCACGCCTGCCCATCTCCTCTGCTCTGTCTTCGTTTCTTTCATTTTTTTTTTTTGGTTTTTGGTTTTGAATTTTACAAGGTAGAAGAATCAAGAAGAAGGAGAAGAGGAAGGAGAAGGAGGAGGAAGGATTTGAATTCTTCTCCGTGTTTTTTATTTGGTTTTGGATTTTATGAGGAAGTAGAAGGAAGAGGAAGGAGAAGAAGGAATTGATTTTGTTATTTTTGTTTTGGGGTTTATGAGGAAGGAGAAGGAAGAAGAAGATCGAGGCGGGTTTTGATTTTGTTGATTCTGTTCGGCGCAAAAGAGTGGGGGCAGGTGAAAGATTGGAGTAATTAGTGGAGAATAAATTTAATGAGCAATTTTTTTGTCAAAATCTATTTATTTCTTTTCCTTTCTTATTTTTTGTTTGAATTATATTTAGGTTTATGTAAATAAGTTTAATGGATAAAATAGACGGGCATGATTAAAACACGTGGCGTCGATCTATGATTTCCGTTAGTATAATTAACGGAACCATATGCTATTGGACGGAAGCACCAATTCGAACCAAATTGAGAGTTCAGGTGGTCAATTAACGAAAAAAAAGTTTATATGGTGATTGAAAAATTAATTGGAATTCAAGGGCTCAAAATGTAATTAACCCATTACCAAACCAGGTTTTATGCATTTGTAATGGGCTTTGGATGGTTAGTTCTCCCTTTGGTTTTTTATGCAATAGGCCTAAAAAATTTTGCAAGCCCAGGATCTACTGCAGGTGGAAGACCTCAAAAAGTCAAAACCCTGGACTAATAAATAACCAACATCTCATTGTTTCAGTCTTGGCCTCTCTCAGTAGCTACGTTATCCATTTCTCCTCCTTTTCATGTTTTCTTTTCCTTTTAATACTCCCTAGGCTCCTTACCCTTTCCGCTCACCTCCGTTTTTTCAGCGGAAGAGAGGAAAGATTTGGTTTTTTTAAGTGATGTCTTATATGGTTTTATAGAGTAATGGAGTTGTTAGGCATTACACACAGGTAATATATTCTATGGGTTTCGGAATAGGCGCACCAGGAATTATGTATTCCTCCGGCGAATGCTGTCAACTGTTATACACCATCCCCTTGGGAATGATGCCAAGGAAGACAAAACTTTCGGGAACCATTCCAAGGATTTTCCAAGTCAATCCAAGGGTGGGACTGGGTCTTCTAAGACTACACTCTTCCAAGCCGAGACCGAAGGAAGGAGATACCGGAGATACTGAAGAAAGGAGATAAAGCAACGATTGGGGTTATAAGAAAATATACCTGGAAAGAAAATTGAGTAAAGCTCAGTAAATTGCACTGGCTACATCGTAATGTTTATATACTACAGCAAGTGTGTATAGATACATTTATGATTTACATAGGACTCTATTTATTGGCATAGCTATCATGATCTCATATTATCACATAGACTGATCATGCTTATCAGTAGCCTTAGGTATCCTAGTATGCTGATAAGGCTTATCTTGATCCTTAGGTAACCTGACTTGATCCTTAAGTAACCTGACAATATCAGGTTTCCTAACATCCCCCCGCAAACCAATCGTGGTTTGGTCAACAAGATTGAGTTTGTCACGTAAGAAGCGAAAACGAGTTGTACCCAACGGCTTTTCCAAGATATCTGCTAATTGATCATCACTGCCTATGAATTGAACGTGAAGTTGCTTCTTGTGAACTTTGTCCCTGACAAAGTGATAGTCTATTTCCACATGCTTGGTCCGAGCATTCTGTATTGGATTCATGCTAAGGTAAGTTGCACCAAGATTGTCGCACCAAAGTGTTGGTGGTGGCGCCGATGAAAGTCCCAATTCACGAAGTAATTGCTTCACCCAAAACACTTCAGCTGCTCCATCGGCAAGTGCTTTATACTCGGCCTCCGTTGATGATCTCGCCACTGTCCTTTGTTTTCGAGATGCCCAGGATATTAAATTGGAGCCAAGATAGATAAGGTAACCTGCTGTAGATTTTCTGTCATCTAAACAACCTCCCCAGTCTGCATCTGTAAATACTTGGAGTTCAAGGGTAGTTGCTGGTACAACATGTAAGCCATGGCACTTTGTCTTTTGGAGGTATCTGAGAATTCGTTTCACGGCTTGGAGATGCTCATCACTTGGAGAATGCAGAAACTGGCTAACCTTGCTCACGGCGAAGGCGATATCGGGTCGAGTGATGGACAAGTATTGAAGAGAACCAACAATTGTAAGGTATGATGTTGGATTCAGTAGTGAAGTACCCATATCCTTCTTCAATTTTACCACTGGACTGAAGGTCTCAGTATAGTCGATACCAGCCCGTTGATGATACCCTTTTGCCACAAGCCTAGCTTTATACCTCTCCACTGTGCCATCTGATTTTCTTTTGATCCTGTATACCCATTTACACCCTATCAGGTTCATGGTATCCTGAACCGGGACAAGTTCCCAGGTGTTATTCCTGACCAATGCGTTATGTTCTTCATACATGGCTTCTCTCCATACCTTGTACTTCTTGGCTTCTGTGTAACAAGTGGGTTCTGATTTTGGTAAGGTCTCAACAAGGTGAAGTGAGGGACTGTATTTAGTGATGGGTTTAGGATGGGCACGTAACTTCATAGGATGGGCAGTTTGGCGTCCACTTGGAGGTGGTGTTTGGAGAGTTGTGGCAATAGGATCAGGATGCAAAGGTGGATTTGAAGTTGAGGTAGAGTGGGAGTTTGAAGGAGATAAATGTTGTTGGGTTGTAATGGGAGAGGATAATGGCTGAACTGGTGATGAAGACCGAGTAGGACTCGATGACTCAATGGGAGACACAGGAACTGAACTCAAACAAGGTGAAGGTGGACACGATTGTGATTGTAACCTAGGAAGCAAAACTTGTAAAGGAATAGTGGTCCAATTTTATCAGAACTAGAGTCATTAACATTAGGTGGAGTAGTGGAAGTGTAACTGTTGTGAAAAGGAAAAATATCCTCATAAAATTTAACATGCCGTGCCACAAAAAATCTTTTTGTGAGAAGAGATAAACATCTATAGCCATGATGGCGTGGTGAGTACCCTAGAAAAACACATGGCTGTGAATGCAAATCCATTTTATGCTTTGAATATGGTCTAAGGTAAGGGTAACATAGACAACCAAAAACTTTTAGAAACAAATAATCAGGTTTTCGAAAATATAGTTTTTCAAACGGTGTCTTGTTCTGCAAAACTTTGGTGGGCAATCTATTAATCAAGCAGTTGGCAGATTCAAAAGCATAGTGCCAATACTGAGATGGTATGTTGGCTGTGGCCATCAAAGTAAGCCCTGTTTCCACTATATGCCTATGTCTACGTTCTATGGCTCCCTGTTGTTCATGAGTGTGAGGACACATAAGCCTGTGCAGGATACCAATTTGTTTAAAAAATGTGGAGAGAGGGCGAAATTCCCCTCCCCAATCAGTTTGGACCATTTTTATTTTCCTGTCAAATTGTCGTTCAACCATTACTTGGAATGCACGAAAAATTGAAAACACTTCAGACTTGAATTTAATGGGATAAAACCACAAAAACTTGCTGAAATCATCCATAAAAACAACATAGTAACGATGTTGATCACAACTCAAAGTAGGGGAGGGACCCCAGACATCACTGTAAATAAGATCTAAAACATTGGTAGCACAGTTGCTACTTATTGGCAAGGATAAACGACAAAGCTTCCCCAAAGGACACTCAAGACATTGTGATACGGAAGAAGAAAGAACAGGTAACTTATTAGACTTCATGATCGTGCGCTGAACCTGAACATTTGGATGACCAAGTCGGCGATGCCATGTTGAAAAGGATGTTCGAACGGTAGAATTGACACTTGGACTAGACAGTTTGGGGAAGGTGGAGGACAAAAGGTAGAGACCTTGACTACTCGGCCCGGTGAGAAGAGGGGTCTTGGTTTCCTGATCCTTGATGCAAAAAAAGTTAGGATGGAATTCAAAGAAAACGTTATTGTCACGGGTAAATTTTTGGACAGATAATAAAGGCTTAGTGATATGTGGGACATGTAGAATGTTACGTAGAAATAAAGGTTTAGTAGGGTGAGAAATAATAGAAGTGCCAATACCTGCAATGTTTAGTTGAGCCCCGTTACCCACTTGTACACCGTCAGGACCTGCATAATCATCATAATGCTGGAAAGCATTGAGGTCAGGAGTAACGTGGTGGCTTGCACCCGTGTCAGGGAACCAATTACCTTGATAGAGAGGTTGTGAGACAACAGAATTGGCGGTGGAACCTTGGAAAGTTTGCAGCTTGTAGCATGTAGAAGCAATATGGCCGATTTTGTTGCATAACTGACAGCGTGGCTTGGTGTCATCACTTTGCCATTGTGGACGGGGATCATTGTACCCCTTAAAATTGCCACGATTCGGGCGGCCACGGCCACGGCCCCCAGAACGACCACGACCCCCCCTAGAAGGAGGACGAAAATCACGTTGGACCATATTAGCAATAGGCAGCCCAGATGATATAGGCTTCTGTGCCAAGTCAGAAGAGACAGTGGGAGGAATATTCAATACTTTCACTGGGTCATGGAGAAGATACTCCTGACTGATCAACAAACTCTGTAGCTCAGAGTAGAGAATCGGCTCACGGCGAGTAGACAAAGAGGTGGCAAAGGGCTGAAACTCAGGACGAAGGCCACAAAAAATATGAATATTAAAGTCAAGCGTCGAGAGTGCCTTACCAGCAGCTGCAAGTTGATCAGCTAAATGCTTCGCCCGATTCAGAAAACGAAGTACTGGTTCGTCGGGCTGCTGCTCGAGACGTTGTAGAGACATATGAATTGCCATGAGTCTGGTGGTGTTGGTAGAGGCAAGTGTGCTCTCTAGAGCAGCCCAGGCTTCAAATGCCATTTTCTTGTTCACTACAATTGGAAACACATCAATGGTGAGAGAGGATAAAATAGTACTGAGGACAAGGTTGTCCTGTTGAATCCAGTGTTGATAATTTGGATTTTCTACTCCTTCAACAAGAATCTCAGGAGGACATGGAAGAGTGCCATTAACATAGCCAAAAACTCCTTGACCCACAAAACAAGCTCAATTTGAGCATGCCAGAAGACATAATTTGTCTCATTGAGCTTGATTAACACATGGTGATGCACGTTGGAGAGTGGTTAAGAAATGTTTTCAGTATTTGGCAACCTCAATTTTGAGGAGTTTGAGGAGGAGCTCTTGGCAGCAGAATCGACTGCACTAGGGGACTTTGATTCTATAACTAAAGATATTGTTGCGGTTAAGCGATTAGCTCCACTACCATATAAGAAAATATACCTGGAAAGGAAATTGAGTAAAGCTCAGTAAATTGCACTGGCTACATCGTAATGTTTATATACTACAGCAGGTGTGTATAGATACATTTATGATTTACATAGGACTCTATTTATTGGCATAGTTATCATGATCTCATATTTTCACATAGACTGATAATGCTTATCAGTAGCCTTAGGTATCCTAGTATGCTGATAAGGCTTATCTTGATCCTTAGGTAACCTGACTTGATCCTTAAGTAACCTGACAATATCAGGTTTCCTAACAGGGGTACATCTTGTGAAGCCAACATATGACTAAGATGTTTGTACCGGTGACGGTAATATTGCTGGTGTTGTTAGGTGAGTAACTCGGTATTTTTTTTATACTAGTAGAGTAACTCGGTATTTATTTATTTGATTTTGAATATCTTGTGATAATCTATACAGTTTAGTGAGATGGTGTTGCACTATATTTCTCTGAATGTATTATCAAAACGGCATTGTACTTGTCGTATTACTACCATCTCTTATTTTAAAAGTTCAGTGTTTGTTAGGCTATTGTATTGGGCCCATTTAGTTAACTTGACAGCTATCTCCGTGTTTAGGGGGAATTGGTTAGCTGCCTATTAGTAACCTCTGTAGGAAAGAGAGAGAGACTCAGTTTTGGTATTTGGAAATTGGTTGGATTAATCAATAGATATTCTCTCTTCTTTCCGAATACCAATTCTTCTTCTGTTTCCCTATTGTTCTTCTTGTATTCCAGAAATTACTGCAACATTGGTAGCGGAGCCGTTCCTTCCTCGGCCATCCCATGGCACCGGAGCTCCGATCTCAGGATCTCCACAAGCTTGATGAGCTTTCAAAGAAGATGGATGAGCGATATTCAGAGTTACAGCAGCTCTTCCATGACTCTCAGTCCAAACACGAACGAGATATGGCGGACATCAAGACGGTGCTCCAGACCCTCTGTCGCCGTCAAGAGACCATTCCGGCCAGTGGGTCTTCTTCGTCCAGTACACCGTTTCCTCCACCAACAGGCCATGTCCCAGGTCCTGCTTCTTCATCGCACTTATCTACTCGCTTGACTAAGCTGGAGTTTCCAACATTTCACGGCGACAATGTGGAGGGTTGGCTCTATAAATGCAATCACTTCTTTGCTATTGATCGTACTCCCGAGGACTCTAAGGTAACCCTTGCTATGATCCATCTCCATGATGATGCTTTAGAATGGCACTAGTCCTTTATGCGTTCATTTCCCCTTGAATCTGCTGTGTCTTGGACTGATTATACTGAAGCTATTTTGGCTCGGTTTGGTCGATGTGCTTATAAGGATCCTTTATCTGATCTCTCCAATCTTAAGCAAACTGGTGATTTACAAAGCTTTCTGAAAACTTTTGACCATTTACTTCACCGTGTGGATCTTACCGATGCTCAGGCCATTAGTCTTTTTTATGGTGGATTAAATCCCAAAATAGCTAGCATGGTCAGAATGTTACGCCCTAAGACCTTGCGAGAAGCCCAAGCTCTTGCTCGTATGCAGGAAACCCATGCAGCTGCTTTGGCATGCCCTGATCCTACACCTTCTCCTGCTCCTCCCACTACCCTTCCCTCTTTCACCCCATACAAACCCCCACTTCCACCTACTAAACCTTCCACTAACCCACTAACCACAGCTAAACAACCATATTTGCCACCCCACAAACGTAATCCATCACTGATTCCAGGTTTCAAACATCTTACTGAGGCTGAGCTAGCAGACAAACGAGCTAAAAATCTATGTTTCAAATGTGATGCTAAGTACACACCCACCCATCGTTGTTCTGGTCGACAACTTTTCCTCTTACATACTCCGGGTGACTCTTATGATCCAGATACTACATTGACTGAACCTGAATTTACTCTTCCTTTTGACATTGCGGCAGATGTTGATGTGCCTCCTACAGTATCATTTAATGCCATTTGTGGGATGGAGTCGATGGATACTCTTCGTTTCCAAGGTTTTATTAACTCCTCTCCACTACATGTACTTGTAGATAGTGGTAGTACTCATAATTTTTTAGATGCACAAACTATTGCTCAATTACAGATTCCCTTGGTTGAAATTGCTCCTGTGCCCATCACTGTTGCCGATGGTACTGTCATACATTGCACTCACAAGTGTATTGGAGTTTCTTGGACAATTCAGGGACATTCTTTTGTTGCTGATTTTTATATCTTGCCCTTGAATTTTTATCATCTCATTCTTGGTATGCAGTGGCTTGGCTCTTTAGGTGATATTATTTGTAATTTCCATCATCTTACCATGAAGCTTACCAAAGATGGCCACCCGATTACATTACAGGGCATTCACACCAAAACTGAAACCATTACCACCTCTCAATTATGCACCCTTCTTTCTAATGCTTATGATATTTCTACTGTTCATCTTTGTCAGTTGCAATTTACTCCTTCGGACTCACCTAGCAATAACACTACCTCTCCCCCTCCCATACAGCACCCTCAACTCCATAAACTTTTGGATCAATATGCTGACCTTTTTCATGAACCTACATCCCTTCCCCCACGTAGATCCCATGACCATCACATTCCACTTTCACCAAACACTGGCCCCATCAACTTACGTCCCTATAGGCTTAATACTACCCAAAAAGATGTGGTGGAATCACTTATTCACGAGATGCTTACCTCCGGAATTATCCAACATAGCCACAGTCCATTTGCAGCTCCTATTGTCTTAGTAAAAAAGAAAGATGGTTCTTGGCGCTTATGTGTGGATTATAGAGAGCTTAACAAGCATACCATTAAAGATAAATACCCTATTCCACTCATTGAGGAGCTATTGGAGGAGTTACATGGTTCCACTATTTTCTCCAAGGTTGACTTAAGATCTGGCTATCATCAGATTCGGATCCCCAAAACATTTACAAAACTGCTTTTCGCACCCATAATGGCCATTATGAGTTTCAGGTCATGCCCTTTGGCCTCACTAATGCCCCCTCTACATTTCAAAGTCTGATGAATGATATCTTTCGGCCTTATCTTCGCAAGTTTATACTCATTTTCTTTGATGATATTTTAGTTTATAGCTCCTCCATTGAAGAACATTTACAAAACTGCTTTTCGCACCCATAATGGCCATTATGAGTTTCAGGTCATGCCCTTTGGCCTCACTAATGCCCCCTCTACATTTCAAAGTCTGATGAATGATATCTTTCGGCCTTATCTTCGCAAGTTTATACTCATTTTCTTTGATGATATTTTAGTTTATAGCTCCTCCATTGAAGCACATCAGGTTCATCTGGAGCTCACTTTTCAACTCCTGCGTGAGCATCAACTCTATGCCAAAATGAGCAAATGTTTATTTGGTGGACCTCAAGTTGAATACTTAGGTCATATTATCTCTGCTACGGGTGTCTCCACAGATCCTTCTAAGGTTCAGGCGATCACAGATTGGCCTCCCCCCACAAACTTGAAACAATTGCGGGGTTTTCTTGGTCTCACTGGGTATTACAGGAGTTTTGTGCCCCGTTATGGTATTATTTGCCGTCCTCTATATGACTTGTTGAAGTCTGATAATCTGACCTGGACTTCTACTGCTAATGAGGCTTTCATGTTGCTGAAAACACTTATGATAAGGGCTCCTGTTTTGGCATTACCTGATTTTTCTAGACCATTTATTTTGGAAACTGATGCTTCCTCTTATGGTATTGGTGCAGTTCTTATGCAAGAGGGTCATCCTATCGCCTACATCAGTAAGGCACTTTCTCGTAAGAATCAGGCTCTTTCAGTTTATGAACGAGAGTTGTTGGCAATTTTATTTGCTGTGAAAAAATGGGAGCATTATTTGTTGGGCAGGCATTTTATTATCCGATCAGATCACAGGAGCTTGAAATATCTTTTGGAGCAGAAGGTGAGTATCCCTAGCCAACATTATTGGTTGGCAAAGCTGATGAGTTTTGACTATGAAGTTCAGTATAAAAGTGGTAAAGAAAATATTGCTGCAGATTCCTTATCTCGCCTTCCTGCAATGCAATTATTCACTCTTGCTTTGTCTTTTATTTCTACACAATTGCTTGACCAGATTAAGGCCAGTTATTTGCATGATGATCATGTTGCTACTATCATTAAGGATGTCCAATCTGAACCTGCATCACATCCTAAATATATTTTTGCTCATGAGCTATTGTATAGGAAGCATAAGGTCGTTATTGGGGCTGATCCTATCCTTCAACAACTCTTAATTAATACTTATCATTGTTCTGCTATTGGTGGCCATTCGGGAGTCCATGCTACTTATAAACGACTTTCAGCTCTATTTTATTGGAAAGGATTATTGAAGCAAGTCCGCCAATTTGTTAGAGCTTGTGACATCTGTCAACGATATAAATATGATACTGCAGCTTCTCCAGGATTGCTTCAGCCTCTTCCAACCCCTGACGGTATTTTCACCAATATTACCATGGACTTCATCGAGGGGCTTCCACGATCTCAGGGTAAAGAGGTTATTTGTGTGGTTGTTGATAGACTTACAAAATATGCCCACTTTATGGCTCTTCCCCACCCATATACTGCCACTACCGTTGCTCAACTCTTCTTGGACACAGTTTACCGACTACATGGACTTCCACAGTCTATTACCAGTGATCGGGATCCTGTCTTTCTTAGCCATTTCTGGCGAAGTACTCCACAGCTTACCACCCTCAAACTGACGGCCAGACTGAGGTAGTTACTCGGTGCCTTGAAACATATCTGCGTTGTATGGCAGGTGATTCCCCAAATTCTTGGTGCGGTGGTTACCTCTCGCTGAATATTGGTATAATACCAATTTCCACACCACTCTTCAGCTCACTCCCTTTGAAGCTTTGTATGGGTATCCTCCTCCACTTCACTTGCCTTATTTCCATAAGGATTCTTCTGTTGAGGCTGTAGATCGCCTATTATTGGATCGGGAAGAATCTATTCAGCACCTTAAACATCAGTTAGACAAAGCTCAAGTTCGCATGAAGAATCAAGCTGATAAGCATCGTTCTGATCGCCAATTCTCCATTGGTAATTGGGTTTACTTGAAACTGCAGCCTCATCGGCAAAAGAGTTTGAAGACTCCTGGCTCACACAAACTTTCCCAACGATATTATGGCCCCTTTAAGATCATTGATCGTGTCGGCAAGGTTGCTTACAAGCTGGATCTTCCAGCTACTGCTCAAATCCATAATGTGTTCCATGTTTCTCAACTTAAGTCCTCTATTGGCTCTCATATTGTTCCTGGTTCACTGCCTCCCTCTCCTGTCTCTCAGTGTTCTGTGCCACAAACAATCTTAGCTCGGGAGCTGGTCAAAAGAGGAAACAAAGCCGCAGCTCGCCTACTTATTCAGTGGACCAACTCTACCCCCGAAGATGCTACTTGGGAATTTGCTGATGAGTTGCGTGCTCGCTATCCAGATTTTTCCCTTGAGGGCAAGGGAAATTGAAGGAGGGAAAACTGTTGCACTATATTTCTCTGAATGTATTATCAAAACGGCATTGTACTTGTCGTATTACTACCATCTCTTATTTTAAAAGTTCAGTGTTTGTTAGGCTATTGTATTGGGCCCATTTAGTTAACTTGACAGCTATCTCCATGTTTAGGGGGAATTGGTTAGCTGCCTATTAGTAACCACTGTAGGAAAGAGAGAGAGACTCAGTTTTGGTATTTGGAAATTGGTTGGATTAATCAATAGATATTCTCTCTTCTTTCCGGATACCAATTCTTCTTCTGTTTCCCTTTGTTCTTCTTGTATTCCAGAAATTACTGCAACAGATGGTGATGATGTTGTTATTAATTTTACCTTATGTATTCACTCATAATTGAATATGATACAATTGCATCCCGAGCGGAAGCAGCTCTCTATGCAACATGATATAGTCGAATAATCGAATTTGTTTAACTATTTTCACAAATAGATTACAAGCAGCTCAATTCCTTCACTTTTGAGAGTGGTGAAACCTGACCAGTACTGTTGATAAATTCTTTTTTTTTTTTTTCAATTAAAGATTCTCATTGTAAAGACCTAATTGTGTCCCTCCTGTAGGCAAAGCGGTTTTGGATTGAGAAAGAGTAAAGCTTGTTCTCTTTTTCCTCTTTTATACATGAGTAGAAGCCAAGGATTTTCCAAGTCAATCCAAGGGTAGAAGTGGGTGAACCCTACTTCCGAGAAGAAACGGGGCAAATCTACTGAAACCAATAGGTGTCATAGACATGTAAGGAAAATAAGGGAAAGAAGGAAAGAAAGAAAAAGGATTATTGTTAACCGATGACTAAGGATTGCTGGTGTGGTTAGGTGAGTAAATCAGTATTTATTTATTTGTTTTTGAATATCTTGTGATAATTTATATGGTTTAGCGAGATGGTGATGATGGTGTTATTAATTTCACGTTATGTTGCCACTTGTCAGTGAAATTGATAAAATTACATACACCATGGCAGTTTTGAAGGATGCATCTCACAAAAAAAGCGAAGAAAGGGGACATTTATAGGGAACCTGCTAAGGATTCCAAGTCAATCCAAGGGTGGAGGTGGGTATTCTAAGCCTACGCCGAGAAGAAAAGAGATGGTTTATGGGGGCAACTCTACTGAAACCAGTGATCTAAGGGAAAGAAGATCTATAGTATTGCAGGCGTTGTTAGGTGAGTAACCTGGTATGTATTTGTTTGTTTTTGGATAGCTTGTGATAATTTATATAGTTTAGATAGTTTAGTGAAATGGTGATGATGTTATTATTAATTTTACGTTATGTTGTCACTTGTATGATACAATTTCATGCCCAACAACTCTCGATGCAATTAAACTTTAACATGATATAGTTGAATTTTTATAAACTATTTTCACAAATAGGTTACAATCAGTTCTATTCCTTCTCTTTGAGAGTGGTGAAACCTGACCATTACTGTTGATAAATTGTTGTTTTTCAATTAAAGATTCTAATTGTGTCCCCCCTGTAGGCAAAGCGGGTTAGGAGTGAGAAAGAGTAAATCTTGTGCTCTTTTTCCTTCGTTTCCAGGAATTCTTTCCAGTTCCTCATCAGCAATAAGGTTTTGAGTCGCCGGTTGGGCCCTCCTGTTGGTGTTGGGCTCAGCTTACTGCAGCTGGGACTTGCTTCTCATGTGTATTTAGCCAATGAAGCAATCGCACAGTTCTCACTTTTTTTGGCACTGAAGTTCAAAATGGACATCATGACCGAGTGGTGCCTGCTTTAATAGAAGCCATGGATCAATACCAGTATCCACTTGTATTAGTATGCGCTTATGATATGTCAAATAAATGTTTCTTATTTGTATCAAATCCTTATTTTGTATTGTTAGAAATCTTGTGTTATAACAATATATAAACTCTCAAAGAGATATGCAGTGTTCACAACTTACAAGGGTTACTACAGTTGATCAGTTGGAGGGGGTCCTTGTGGGGCCTTCCCCTTGCCTTCCTGGGAGCAGGAGGCTGGGGCATGGTTCGCGAGCCTGGCCTGTTGGGTCACGCCTCAGTTGCTGCAGCAGGGGCACCTTGCCTTTCCGCAAGCAGGAGGAGGCCGCAACTTGCTTCTCAGTTGCTGCCGCTGGAGCGGTTCGAGCTAGGGGTGGGGCAGTGTTATATGGGAAGGTGGGTGTGTCGCACCACTGGAGTGCTATCACCCTGTCAGTGGTGACGGCTAGTGGTGGCAGCTCCCATGGGTAGAAGGCCGCGATGGGCTTGGTTGGGTCCATGGTGGTGGTGGTGTTTGTGGAAGAGAAATATTGTAAGAGGGTAAGGATTGTTTAGTTAGTGGTATTTCGTTATTGTGGGTGAAAGGAGTGCCTGGTGATTGGTTTGGGTGTGGAAGAGAAATATTGTAAGAGGGTAAGGATTGTGTAGTTAGTGGTATTTGGTTATGGTGGGTGAAAGGAGTGCGTGGTGATTGATTTGGGTGAAAGGAGGGTTTTGGTTTTTGTGTCCGACGGTAGCCTGACCATATCAGTGTTGGTAAATTGTTGTTTTCAATTAAAGATTCTCATTGTAAAGATTCTAGTTGTGTGTCCTCAGCTGCAGTGTGGTTTTTGTCACACCAAGAGTGAGAAAGAGTAAAGCTTATGCCTTTTCCCCTTCCTCTTTGCCTCTGGGTTTGTTTCCGGGTATCAGCAACAATGTTGCGTTCGCCTTTTCTCGCTGAGAGTGAAAAGAGCAGGGTTATCATTGTTTTAAAGATCCTAATTCTTCTCAATAAGATTGTAAAAGAGCAGAGCCATCATTGTGTCCTCCGAAGCAGTTTGCCCACTTGACAGAGATTTGTTCGGAGCTGGGAATAATTTAGGAAATCTGATGCTTCTATATTCTGCAAGGAATCCATATTTAGTGATCCATCAAAAGAGAGTTTCTCACTCATCATTTGGCCGCATGTCCTATAATTTGGGACGTGTATAGTTGCACCAATTATGTTCCAAGTTTGTTCAATTAGAATGTGAGGTGTTCTTTGGCGATAGTTGGTGAAATGTTCGTATAATTTATGAGGACCTGTGGTAGAAGTACGTATGGGTATGTTTATTAATTTTGTCTCATATCTTAGGACCTGATTGAAAATTATTGAGAAACTGATTGAAAACTCAAAACTCGGGCAGGCTGATACGGAGTGCAAATGTGGCCGCCTTTCTTTGCGGTGAACCTTAGTTTCTAAATTGCAGCCGGCAATACTTGATTAGTGTTCTCATTTGACTTCAAGATGATGATGATGATAGTTATTTACTGGTAGAAAAGAACAGAAGATCATCCTGTCATTCGATTTTGATAGCGAAATTTTTGGCCGGATAAGTTGTCCGTTTGAAGGTTCTTATAATATCGTTGATGTTTCCAGAGTTTAACTATTTGTGGGTATTGAAAGAGTACGGTGATGAAAGTTCCTGGATGAAGCTGCACACTTTTCAGAATAGGCCAAGACTGTATCCTTTTGCTTTTGGTAGCAATGGAGAACCTTTTTTTACCAGGGGCTATCATGGGATGCAGCTGTACAAGATGGACGAGAATGGGCGCATCCAGGCATTGCCATTACCGGATTGTGTGCTTGAAATAGTACCTTACGCAGAGAGCTTAGTAGTGATATGGAAAAGAATTTTACCATTGGATAAGGGAGACGAGTCTGACCAGTGACTGTCACCATGGATTCTTTCCCAAGATTTCAGTGTTGTTTTTGCTTTCCAATTGGTTTCTTCAAAACAAACTGTCAAATGTGCATTCCCTTGGAAGTGTTCTACTCGTTCTTGTAAATGGTCTAACATTAGTGTGTGATTCTGTTGGTTTCTTAATCACGTTTACAACCCAAAGGAGAACAAAGTTAGATGAGGATTTTAGGCCTGGTCATCGAGAATGAATTCCAGACGGACGATTAAAGAACCAAGCGCACACAATTTGCCAACGTGAATCGACGACAGCATAACACGGGTCCTAAATGTACCATGCCTAACCAATTGATCTTGTTATATTTGCAACAAATTCAGGATTGATCCTTATCTGGGGATTNTAAGTTTAGACATCGATGTTGCTGCCTTAAAACTTCTTCCAAAACGGGCAGTAAGGTCTGAACATCGATGTTGGCATCCCAAACATCGATGTTCTCATGACCGTTGCACTTAAAAAATGGTCTGCCCGATCAAAACATCGATGTTGTGATTTGAGACATCGATGTTCTTCATATTGATTTTTAATCTTTTTGGCAGTAGGTTCAAAACATCGATGTTGGATTATAAAACATCGATGTTCTTGTGACCGTTGGTCAAAACATCGATGTTGTCATTAAAACATCGATGTTGTGATTTCTTCAAGGTTTTCCAAAATTTGGCAGAAGCGGAAAAACATCGATGTTCTATTGAAAACATCGATGTTCTGATAATTGATTTCAAAATGAATTTTGCCGAAGCCAAAAAACATCGATGTTTCATTTTGCAACATCGATGTTCATGCATAAACCCTTTTTCATCACATTTTTGCGAAGCTCAAAAACATCGATGTTGAATTGGAGAACATCGATGTTGAGTATGAAAACATCGATGTTCTCAAATGCAACATCGATGTTCTACTAGCCTTGGAACAATAATTTAAAATTGTTGGCTAAAACATCGATGTTTGTAGGAAAAACATCGATGTTCTGCCGTTGTAGCAGACAACTTTTTTAGCACCCACTATGTTTTGTTTAAGACTGTTTTTGGGTGGATTTAAAACGGCTCTATAACTTTTCAGAGCTATAAATTGAGCATTCTTAGCTCTGTTTTATAATGAATCAACTCTCTACTTACATGCATTCATTTCATACATTCAAATCAATCTTTGTTGAGCCAATATCCTATTGAGGATTTGAGAGTTGACTTTTAGAGCTTCATTTGTACACTCACATCTGCTCTTTGAGAGAGACCTCTTGTTTGAGTGATTATTGTATTGTTATACACCTCGCGGGAGGTTAGTTCCCTTGGTTGATTCACAAGAAGAGGTGTATATCTTCTTGTGTGAAAAGTCTTGAAGTGAGGTATCTTCAAGCAAGAGAGCTGAAGTTCATGTGACTTGAACTTTCAGGGTTTAGGATTCTTGTGACTAGAATTCCTAGGTTGTAAACGGTTTGTTAAGCACCCGTAAACTTAACGTAGATAGTGAAATCTTCAAGTGAGACTTGAAGGGCTGGATTAGCCACACTAGTAGAGTGTGTGTGAACCAGGATAAATCGCTTGGGTCCTTCATTCTTTCAATTCCGCATTTAATTCCTGCTTATTTCGTTTTTATTCGATTATCGCTATTCACCCCCCCCTAGCGAAGGGCTATTGTTCTAACATTGGTAGCAATGGAGAACCTTTTTTTACCAGGGGCTATCATGGGATGCAGCTGTACAAGATGGACGAGAATGGGCGCATCCAGGCATTGCCATTACCGGATTGTGTGCTTGAAATAGTACCTTACGCAGAGAGCTTAGTAGTGATATGGAAAAGAATTTTACCATTGGATAAGGGAGACGAGTCTGACCAGTGACTGTCACCATGGATTCTTTCCCAAGATTTCAGTGTTGTTTTTGCTTTCCAATTGGTTTCTTCAAAACAAACTGTCAAATGTGCATTCCCTTGCAAGTGTTCTACTCGTTCTTGTAAATGGTCTAACATTAGTGTGTGATTCTGTTGGTTTCTTAATCACGTTTACAACCCAAAGGAGAACAAAGTTAGATGAGGATTTTAGGCCTGGTCATCGAGAATGAATTCCAGACGGACGATTAAAGAACCAAGCGCACACAATTTGCCAACGTGAATCGACGACAGCATAACACGGGTCCTAAATGTACCATGCCTAACCAATTGATCTTGTTATATTTGCAACAAATTCAGGATTGATCCTTATCTGGGGATTAGCAATGACCTCCAAGTATGTGTAAAACCACGGGCAGATGTGAGAGAATATGCATCTGCTACAGATAATCAAGTAGCCTCATCAGCACTCTTCGAGCTGCAGAGCAAGATACTTGAATCTCACATGATCATGATTGGACATCTTGGTTTTGTACCTATCTACTGCAACTGAGGTACACAACTGTTGTTACTACATGTAAATAAGGTACAAATGCAAATGATAAAGTTGTTTTTCTCCTCTATCAAACTCATGGGACTCTTGTCTAAACAACTGTTAGAACCTTTACGCCTGATGATGCATTCATCTTTGGCCCAAGATCAATGATCAGCAGGGACCAAGCTCGGATGGTTTCCCATTCCAAGGAATCACTCTCCTTTGACGAGTTAAACTGGTGGACGATGAAGCCATTCCTGCTGGAGTCTGAAATTAGCATGCTTGGAACTTCTTTCTTAGGGATTTGAATGCTATGCTACTATTGTACTTTAGCCACCATGAGAGCCAACCAATGTTGCGGAAAGAAAGAATCATGATGCTGATACTAATTGTTATGCTTCAGGACATTGCCACCAGCTCATTAGTCTGAGGACGATGCTATAAATGAAGCATATGTTGCAGTCATGTCCCGGTTTATTCCGAAAATGCCTTCATCTCCTACTGTTTCCCATGTTATCAGCTTTGGCTAGCTTTTGGAATTGGTAACCTTGTTTGCTTCCTTCTTTCATATTCTTCATTTGCTCGTTTTCAATAGATTAAATCAAATTTCGTTTCAGGCACTAGAGGTTGCTGGTCAAGTGGCTGGAACATTGACAATCAAAATTTGTTTCTTTCCTTGTTCTATGTACACATTGTTAATCATACTTTTGGTTGATATGCAACCCGTTGTATACTAAACCAATAACAAGCTAACAGTGGTAGTCCTATATACAATTAGATGGCGAGTGATGATGCTGAGTGATAACTATATGGTAAATTGCAGACAGCCGGTGATGATGCAAGCACACGATTCCGTGCCACGAAGCCAATGGATCCAAGCTTGGATATGAGGCTGCCCCCAGCTAGTCCTAATGACAACTTTCTCAAAGCAGCAGGGTGTTAAAAGAAGAATGACAGCACAGGTTGATCTGCAATTATCAAGGTGTAAGTAGTTAGGCAATTATTAGGATCTGTAGGTGATTCGAGATAGATGAACTGATCATTTGAGCGCTCTCATTTATGCTGACTTGACTAGTGCTTGTATGCAAGCGAATGTTACTAGTTCCAGTTCTAGTTCTGTGGAAATATGTCGTTCTTGTAATTTTCCTGGATGGTTTTATGGTTTTTCCACAAGGGTGTCAATGTTTTTTGGTTGTAAACCGGGAGGTATATTAAAAAATATACTTGAGCTGATGACATGTTTAGGAGTCGATAGCTCAAATCGACTCCCCTAATTAGTACAACATCGACTCCTAATTAGTACAACATTGGACTAATACAAAGATAAAGAAAACATAGTAAATGATAAGAGCTCGAAGAAACGAGAACTAAGAAACCAGTAAATAACAAGATAATTACTAAGCAGAACTGGTATGAGATTCTCGAGTAATAATTACTAACAAGATAACAAGATAAATCACAAGGGTGTCAATGTTGGTATTAATCTTGCAATGACAGATGACTAATGACAAATTAATGATCTCAATTTATAGCCTTTTAATGATATCTCATCAGGCTAATGATCCAAAAATCCCAGATGAACTGGAAACTGGTCATGGACTTGAGTGATCTTGACAAACAAAATTGATTAGGGTGGTAACTGCGCACGCCATGTAAAGCATGAAACTTAACACTTTTTAACCTTAACTTTTTTTAAAAGAAAGATTCCATTGAGCGTTAATGTATCATATGATGCGATAGGTACAGGTAGTCTAGGAGGCAGGCTTAGGTTGCAGTGGAGTATGACTAGTTTTGTTTAAAGATGGAGTACAAATTGTTTTAAATTGATGGTAAATGATACCTTGAAGATGAACTGATTGAGGAAAATAAATAGACAAATATATGATGGTGAGAGTGATTGGACTTAGAGAAAAGTGAAAGATGGGAGTAATGATTTTCTTCTTCATTAACTCTCATCAACAATCCTACAACACACAGTTATACAACTAAATTGTAACACAGTTATACAATTAAATTGTAATCAGTTTTTGTTAAAAATAAAAGATGATTATCTATGTTTGTTGATTGCAACAATAAGATTGAGAGGGAGGGAATTACGCAGAGAAAAGTTTTGTATATATTCTCTTCATCATCAGTAACCATAACATTGATACTGCAAGACTTATATAGACAATATCTTTGCTCACATGTCGTTTTAGCACATTAGGTGGGACACAGGAATTTGAGGGACAAAGCCATGTTAGGTGTATACCTAACCAATGATATTCACATTTCTTTTATAACACTCCCTCTTGAATGTCATTGCGTATTGGGTAGAATACGCTTTGGGGAAACTGCCTCATTAAAAACCTTACCAAGAAAAACCCAGTGGGATAAAAACTTGGTGAAGGAAAAAAGAGTGCAGTGCGTATTCTACTCCCCCTCATTGAGGCCTCTCTTGAGGTCTTGATGTCGCTGCATGCCAATCATCTTTTGTCAACTTTTGGTGACATTTGGTGACAGATGCTTTGCCCGATCACTTAGCACTACTTTAATTGGGCAGCGTTGGCAGCATTATCTTCATAATTTATTGTTGGAGAATCATTCTCGTCATCTTGCTTTTGTGGTCCCGATGATATGACAATATTATGTGTAAAGTTGTAGCAGATGCCCGTCTGTGCTTTATGTGGATCAAATAAAGAATCTGCATCTGCAAAACCAACTATATTTTCTTCGGGTGTACAGGGTTAACATAATACCACATCTGTTATACCTCGAAGATAAGAACAAAATTGTATCTTGCCAATAGGCTCAAGTCATAAGCTTCAGGCTTCATGTTATTAGCAATATAAATTGCACATTGACATGGTACTCCAGGACCAATCCTATTCTCAAATCCTTCCTTGAAATATAGCATTTGGAGATTTCTTCAGGAGTTCCAATTTAAACAAAAAAATGAAAATTCACATATAGATATGAACTAAATTCATGCATGTACTTTATACTATGCATACTCAAATTGGTTTAAACCATGTAAAGATCAATTAAATTGAATGTATTCCCGGGAATTTGGTGCTCCAGGCAACATGAATCCTTCAGAGATTCTCATGTATATGTCATGACTTATGGATCCATAAAAATAGGCTGTAATAGCATCCATTAGATGCATTTTTAATTATAATGCCAGACTTATCAAACACTTAAAATAATTGCATCCACCACAGGGGAGTATATCTCCTCATAATTAAATACCAGGTCGTAGAGCAAAAACCTTGTGCGATATGCGACAAGCCGTGCTTTATGCGACAAATCGTGCTTTATATTTCCCCCTTTTCACACAAATACCTTTTATAATCGACCAGTTTTATACCACTGTTATACGGACTACAGGTCCGAAAAATTTCTCGCTTCACAAGCGAGTCTAACACAGCCTTATATGTAACTATTTTGGCCAATCAATCTGCGCCTACATTTATCAACAGATATAGGTTCATGATCCTCATTTTCTTTAGCGCTATATTAAAAGTAACTATTCCGTCGACGGTTTTTTTCACGTCGGTTCCATCTTATTCCTGACACTGTAATTGAGATCTCATTATATTCATTTATTTCAGGTACCTGAGTTACTTCTGGAACTGTATCAATTGTGTCAGAAATCTCTTCTTGAGGACTTTTAATTTAAACCTCTACTGGAGGTCTTATTTTCTCATTGGGGCCATCTTATTACTTTGCTCCTTTTTGTCTATCGAGAATTTTTCCTTGGAACCGAGCATATTCTACGCTTCTGGCGTACTTTGGATTCATTTGCATACTATACTTGTTCTTCTGGAACATTAATTTGAACAGGAGCATTTGCAGCTGGTATATAAGATTTGGTCACTTTATGTGTCTAGCAATTTGCATATCAATTTTCTGCAAATGAATCATCTTTTGAACTTCATGTTCACACTTATTTGTTTGAGGATCAACAATCATACATTGATAATACATTTCAATAATATCTTGATCCAGCTGCTTATTTTCTCCCCCTGATGTTGGCTAAACTCTTTCATCAAATTAACAATAAAAAAATCTCCAATCATTAGTCAATGGTTTCAATTACTTTGTAATTGATGGAGATATTTATATCCAACATCTATTCCCAACCTTCTTTTAAAGACCAACTTTACTATGCTGTGGTGGAGCATTTTATACTGTACAACTAACGGTCCGAAGATGGGAGTTACTAGGTTCGTGACCATGAACCAATTAAATTGGGAGACCTTATGATAACTTATTGGGCGTGATATACACAAGTGCTGCTGCATGTAAAATACCATTTTCTCAAATAGTCATATTTCCTCAATGGTCCTGCAATCAATTGTCAATGTTCCCCTAGATCTGTTTGGGTTTATTTCCAATGATATACATTATCCATTGAAGAAATATACCAGCATTATCTAGACATATAGTCTAATAACATAAGTAGAGATATGTACCCGCAAGTGGCTTAATCATTAAAATAAGTGCGCACAATGCCAACTTGCGTCACACAATGGACCATCTAGTCGATGCATCGTAAAAATTACCTAGATGGTCAATACGACGGATTTATTAGTCCGCGTTCATGTCCCTGAATTATTCCCAAACTTGCTGGTGATCTTAGGCCAATCTCATCTTAGGAAGGCCGTATAATTAATTTCGCAGTAAACAAACACATGGAAATTCATTGATTGTAAAACTTCTGGTTTTTCAATGAATGACCCAATAAATTTCATGCATCATTATTGACCCAGGATGGCCCAACCGGTCATGCCAAACAATAATTCCATGTACCAACTTCAAGTTGGTGCCAGCTTCAGGCTGCTATTTATGTGCCAGCTTCAGGCTAGATATGATAAGTTAGGAAAATTATTTACCAGCTTCTAGCTGGTGCATAGAAGCTATAAATCACATATCTATCTGCCAACTTCTAGTTGGTCTCAGCTTCGGGCTGAGCAAACTGTGTATTTAAACACTTAAAATTACTAGCTTCAGGCTAGTGCATTCCAACTTCTGGCTGGATATGGTAAGTTTCAATTACTCAATTGCTAGCTTCAGGCTGCAATACATGTGTCAATATTAGGCTTATTTCTGCCACTCATATCAGAAAAGATCAGAATTATTGAGCAATAATTAAATGTGGCAACAAACTTTTCCAAAAAACAAATACATATATCTAGTCACCGAAAAATCTTCTGGATCTTTTCGGAGACAGTAAGAGGGTCCATATTTGAAAAACTAATACCTAGCTGACCAAGCTCAGGCTATAAAAAGGGAAGTGGTGGAAACAAGAAGATCCAGAAAAACTCAACAAAACAAGAAAAATGCCTTCCCCAGCAACTGTTTTCTTTGTTGAGGGTGCCTCTCTAGGGAGGAGGAACAGGCTAGCATATAGCATGGTGAATGAACAACAAGAGGAGTTACCGTGCGAACTCGCAAGAATTCATCGTTTGGTTTTGTTGATGAACTATACTCATCTAGGTTCTTTGTAACTCCTATGGAAGAAACCTTCTTCCTAGAGGACCAAGGCAATCTAAGGGCTTCATTTTATAGCTCGGCTAACTCAATTATGTTTTTCATATCTGATAGACTGCAGGAGTTTCAGCTAGAGCCATCTTGCCAATTTTTGAATCAAAGCAGCTATTATCAAGTTTCCATGATGGCTCGGAGTATCCCAAGGGTTTCTGGGTTACCGCCTACATGGCCCAAAGTACGACTTTTATTATAGAATTGCAGGGGAGTGGCCAGGCGGTCCCAAGATTTCGTGCGTACCTTAAGGGACCTGAAGAATCAGTACAGGCCCAACATGGTGCTGATTACTGAAACCTTGTGGCAGCCTGAAGAAAATCATGGAGCAATACCACTCCGTTTTCCTCCAATAAATCGGTTTGAGCTACCTGGAGAAAACAACATGGGTGGTATGTGGTTCTCCTGGAACGATAGTGTTAGGGTCAACATCAATAACGAGGCCCAGAGTTTTAGGGTCAATCTCTTTGTGAATGTTCTCCAGTTATGGATCCATTATGCAATAATAATATGCATATTTTCCCTTAGCTTTGCCATTATAACCTCATCTAGGGCCATAGGCACAATTAATTAAACTATCTTATTCGCTTCAGGGAATAGAGCAGAGTCACTTCAACAGGATCCATAATAATTGCTTTTATTACTGTGAATGGGGGGATTCTGTATTCTTCAAGAGTATATGCTCTTCCAGAGCGTAAATATATGATCTTCTAGATCATAGTAAAGCATACGTTCTTCAGGAACGTATTCAATGCTCTTCTGGAGCGTGTTAATCTTTTTCTCATTTCGAGATTATACTGTCACATATTATGTGAAATAGTTGACATCCACACATATAATTCTCCCCCTTGGATGTCAACTAGCATTGTCTTCAGGACAAATGCCAGAGCCATTATTATGGAAACAATTATAAAATACTATAAAATAAAACATAAAATAAAAATGAATTCAATAATGAAATGCATAATAATTAAAACTGAACATAAAATAAATTAGCTTGCACCTTCAAGGTGAGCAAGATAAGAACAGTATCCATCTTCTTGATGGTCATACAAAATCCATTTTTCTGATGGTCATACAACATCCACCTACTGGTGGTCATACATTATCCACCCTCTGGTAGTTATACAACATCCACCTGCTGGTGGTTATATCTTTCTTCAATTTTCCTCAAAGATCTGCGTGGATCTTTTGGCAGTAAGACATCCAGTCTTTGCTTTATATTCACTTTTTATTGCATCTGCCAGACAACTTGCATTTAAAATGCATTCAATGCCCATAACAAATTTCTTTCTGAAAATTTTAAGGGCCTCCAATATTTGTAACATAATTCCAAAATTAAATAAATAAAGGACGTAATTAAAATAAATAAAAATTGTCCTTTTATTTATTAGCCCAATTAAAATTAAATAACCAAAAATTAAAAGTGATGGGCCTTGTACGAGCCCAAGCAAAACATAAATAAAATTAAAGGCGAGAAATTTAAATGCAATGGGCCTTTTTAATAGCCCAATCGTAATTTAAATAAAAATATAAAATATGCTTACTCGATAAATCTTTCAGCAATAATATATATAATATATCATATTTATACCCGATTATTATTCCGGTATATATATATCGTTTTCCAAATTATATTATTATTATTATTATTATTATTATTATTATTATTATTATTATTATTATTATTATTATTATTATTATTATTATTATTATTATTATTATTATTATCATCATCATTATTATTATTATTATTATTATTATCTGGACTGAACCAGGTGACCAGCCCAAACTCGAGCCTTAAACCCAGGAAAAACCCGGGCCAACCCACTGCAATAGGGTCGACCCCCCATTTTTTTTTTCACACTTTTCTTTTCTCCTTTCACTTTATTTTCTCCTCTCTCTTTTTCCTTTCTTTCTTTCTTTCTCTCTTTCTCCGGCCGCCCCACCCTTTCTTTTCCTTCCATTTTTTTTTTTATTTTCTCTTCCTCTTCCCCTCATCTGTTTCCTCACGTCGCCGGTGGCGACGGTGCAGGACGGGGTGAGGGCGGCGTCGGGCGACAGTGACGCGGCACGAGCGAGGCGACAGGAATGGAGGTGTGGCGTCAGGAGTGCAGCGGCGGCGGCTCTTCGTGGCTTCGTTTGGTTGCTGCTTCTGCGCGACGGGAGGAAGAGGAGGGAAGGGTGCACCGGCGGCGACGGCTTGGAGAGGACACGGCGGCGACGGCTTGGAGAGGACACGGCGGCGTTAGCTCCTTGTCCTTCTGTGACGGCGAGCAAGGGGAGAGGAGAAGGGGAGGAGGTGGGCTGCCGGTGGTGGTTCATGGTTCCTCCTCTCCTTTTTTTCTTCTTTGTTTGTTGCCGGCCTTACCCTCTAATCCATACGGTGGTGCCGGCTTGAGGAGGCTGTTCGGAGGCGCAAGCAGATCGGCCTCTGCGCTCTGTCATGGTCCGTGCTCTGCTCTTCTACAGTGGCAGCGAGGTCTGCTCCTCCTCGGTGGTGCCGTGCACGGATCGGCTGAGCGGCAGTCACGAGCAAGGTAAAGGGCCGGCGATAGATGGGTTGCAGGCTGCGGCTCGAGGAGGAGGCGAGCAGCATGCTGGTGGCGGTGCGCGGGCGTCGGTGGAGGCAGGAGGTGGCGCAACCGCGTGCAAGTGGAGGCAGACCTGTTCGGGTCTTGTCGGGTTTCCTCCTCCAAGTGGCACGTCAGGCGGCGGCAGAGGACGGGGCAGCGGCATCAGAATAGCGACGGCGTGGGGAGCTCTCCGGTGGTGGCGGTGAGGCGAGAGGTGGCCCGGATTCCTTACGCGTGAACAATACCGAGAGTGGGGTGAGGTACTGTTCATCTTCTCCTTGGTTTCTTTTTTTTTTTGTTTTTCTGCTCAGTATAGGGTAGAGTCGTGCTGATAACGTGTTAAAAATAAAAGATGATTATCTATGTTTGTTGATTGCAACAATAAGATTGAGAGGGAGGGAATTAGGCAAAGGCTGAGAAAAGTTTTGTATATATTCTCTTCATCATCAGTAACCATAACATTGATACTGCAAGACTTATATAGACAATATCTTTGCTCACATGTCGTTTTAGCACATTAGGTGGGATACAGGAATTTGAGGGACAAAGCCATGTTAGGTGTATACCTAACCAATGATATTCACATTTCTTTTATAACACTTTTCATATTTTTTCGATATAATAATTATTTTCACAGTAAATAATACTTTTAAATTTTATATAATTATACTTTTTATAATAACAATCATCATAATTTAATAATTACAATTAATTATCAAACCAGGTTTTATGCATTTGTAATGGGCTTTCTATGGTTAGTTCTCCCTTCGGTTTTTTATGCAATAGGCCTAAAAAATTTTGAAAGCCCAGGATCTACTGCAAGTGGAAGACCTCAAAACTCAAAGCCCTAGACTAATAAATAACCAAACTCTTTACCTTTTCTGTCTTGGCCTCCCCAGTAGCTACATTATCCCTTTCTCCTCCTTTACATGTTTTCTCCCACTTTTGATCCTCCCTCGGCTCCTTTCCCTTCCCACTGACCTCCTTTCTTCTGCGGGAGAGGGGAAAGATTTGGTGTTTTTCTGTCATCTAATGGTTTATATTGTTTTTTAGTGAGAGAAATGGAGTTGTTAGGCATTACACACAGGTAATATAATCTCGGCTCCTTTCCCTTCCCCATCACAGGTAACGAGTGATGGTTATGTTTTAACCGACATTGATTGTCGCTTGCTTTATTTAAAAAATTTTCATTCTATAGAACATCATATACATTTCTGAGCATTTTTATTGTTAAAAAACCAGTTTTCACTGAATGTGATCTCGTGTTTATAAGTCTCAAAATTAACGAGCACAGCACTAATTTAAAGTACTAATTTAAAGATGGTATATGACTCAAGTTGTTTACGGTATACTAGATGGGATGAGCTCCTCCTTTGGAGGGAGGGAGGGAGTAGTGCTCTCACTACGTGGGAGAATGTTTTCATTCCCAAATGTTATGCACCACTCCCAAATGTTATGCACCATGCCGGTTGTGAAGGATGTAGCTCACACAAAAGCTCTCAACTAGTTGTTTAGATTGACCCAGTTGAACCGGTTGGATAAGCTCTCTTTTCTACTTGTCTGGTGTGGTGTTTTGGCAGGACGTCGCAGTCTTTGGTAGCCGGTCTCATGTGGATTCATGTGGATTGGAGTGAAGGGCTGCAGTCTTTGGTAGCCGGTCTTATGTGGATTGGAGTGAAGGGCTGCAGTCTTTGGGAGCCGGTCTCATGTGGATTGGAGTGAAGGACGGGCAGTATTTCATGCGGCATGTGTGCCAGTCAGATCAGCTCACTACTTATGGTTGGATGCGGCATAACGGTCATGATTATGGTCACCAGGTGCTGGTTGATCATGGCTTGAGGTTGGAGAAGAGTTTCCTGAAGTCCAGGAGTGAAGGCAGTGGCTATGGAGGGGATTGGACTGTTAGGTTTGATGTGCAAACAGGTAAGTAGCAAATCACTAAGGAGTTTGCCGGCTTTGCAGAATTTGTTTCATAGTTCATTGTTTGATTGTTATTGCTAATCTGCAGATCATGGGCTAACGATGAAATGCTGAGCATTCTCGAATGTTGAAAACCTGAAATCTCTGGATTACAATGGGCTTCAACTTCTCACCTCTCTCAAACGTTTGTCAATACGGGATTGCCTGAAGCTCCAATGCATCCCAGGAGAGGGTTGCCCTCCTCCCTTTACTTTTTACTAATCAGAGGCTGTCCTGTGGTGGAAAGGAGGTGTCAAAGAGGGGAAGGGGAAGGGGAAGATTGGCCCAAGATTTGTCGCATAAAGATAAGGGATTGGGGCAAATCTCTGAAACCAACAGGTGCAGTCTTCATGTAAGGGAAAGAAGATAAAGAAATCTACTGTTACAGATGACAATACTGCTGGTGTTGTTAGGTGAGTAACTCGGTTTTTATTTATTTGTTTTTGAATATCCTGTGATAATTTATATAGTTTAGTGAGATGGTGATGATGTTGTTATTAATTTTAGGTAATGTTATCACTTGTCAGTGAATGTGATACAATTTCATGCCCAACGTGATATAGTCGGATTTTTTTAAACTATTTTCACAAATAGATTACAAGTAGTTCAATTCCTTCTCTTTGAGAGTGGTGAAGCCTGACCATTACTGTTGATAAATCTTTGTTTTTCAATCAAAGATTCTCATTGTAAAGATTCTAATTGTGTCTCTCCTGTAGGCAAAGCGGGTTAGGAGTGAGAAAGAGTAAAGCGTGTGCTCTTTTTCCTTCTTGTTGTCCCTTCCTTCGTTTCCAGGAGTTCTTACCAGGTCCTCATCAGCAATAAGGTTCCGCGTCACCGGCTGGGTCCTCCTGTTGGTGTTGGGCTCGGCTCACTGTAGCTGGGGCTTGCTTCTTATTTGTGTTTTACAGCCATTGAAGCAATCTCGCAGTTCTCACGTTTTTTTAGCAGTGAATTTCAAAATGGATATTATGACCAGATGGTGCCTGCTTTAATAGAAGCCATGAATCAGTTCCAGAATCTGCTTGTATTTGTACGTGCAGTGTTCACAATTTAAAGGGTTACTACACTTGACCAGTTGTTTTGTTGTGGGGGCTCTTGCAGGGCCTTCCCCTTCCCCTTGCCTTCTTGGGAGCAGGATGCTGGGGCTTTGCTCACGAGCATGGCCTGTTGTGTCGCGCCTTGCCTTTCTGGGAGCAGGAGGCCACGGCTTGCTTCTCAGTTGATGCGGCAGGGGCAGTTCGAGCTAGGGGTGGGTGTGCCGCACCAAGGGAGTGCTATCACCGTGTCAGTGGTTGCAGCTCCCACGGTAGAAGGCCGCGATAGGCTTGGTTGGGTCCATGGTGGTGGTGGTGTTTGTGTACGAGATATTGTAAGAGGGTAAGGATGTTTTAGTTAGTGGTATTTGGTTATGGTGGGTGAAAGGAGTGTGTGGTGATTGATTTGGGTGGAAGGAGGGTTTTGGTTTTGTGTCAACGGTGGCCTGACCATTATTGTTGGTAAATTGTTGTTTTCAATTAAAAATTCTCATTGTAAAGATTCTAGTTGTGTGTCCTCAGCTGCAGTGTAGTTTTTCTCACACCAAGAGTGAGAAAGAGTAAAGCTTGTGCCTTTTCCCCTTTCTCTTTGCCTCTGGGTTTGTTTCCTGGAGTTCTTTCCAGGTATCGGCAACAATGTTGCTGTCGCCTTTCTCACTAAGAGTGAAAAAGAGCAGACTTATCATTGTTAATAAATCGAAGATTCTAATTCTCCCAAGTAAGAGTGATAAAGAGCAGAGCCATCATTGTTAATAAATTTGAAGATTCTAATTTTGTGTCCTCCAAAGCAGTTTGCCCACTTGACCAGATTTATTTGGCGCTGGGAATAAGTTAAGAAATGTGATGCTTCCGTATTTCTGTAAGGAATGCATATTTAGTGATCCATCAAAAGAGAGTTTCTCATGTTCAACTGTGTTCCAAGTTTACCAAGTATGTTCCAAGTTCGTTCAATTAGAGGTGATCTTTGGCGATAATTAGTGAAATGTTTGTATAATTTAAGAGGATCTGTGGTAGAAGTGCATATGAGTATGTTTATTAATTTTGTCTCATATCTTAGGACCTGCTGTATAATTTAGGACAAGTGGTAGAAGTACATATAGTTTTTGTGTCTTATATTAGTTGCACCAACATTCATTTTGTAATCCAAGTTTGTGCGATATTAGTTCTTAAGGGAAAACAGCCAGGCAGTTGACACAGAGCAAGAGCACGATCCTGAACCCAATTAAGTTGTGCTATTTGATTTTGATGCCCTAGGGGAACATGCCTTCACAGCTCGATTTACCATATCTAAGACCTTTTTCATTTGATGGTGCCAAAGAGTTCTCTAATTGCCTATATATAAAGGTTAATTGCTTAAAGTTGTTTGTTCAATCTTAGGCATAGAAATTACAATAACTAAGTCTATCACTAGATGGCCTTAAATAGTATCATCCTTTGTTGAATCGTATTTAGTTGTGGTGCTATAGTGCTAGGCTAGGAATCACTTAAGACTATCTGGGGACCATGCCTTCACAGTTCTATTTACCATGCCTTATCGTGTTTAAGAGTTTTATTCTACAATCAAGCTGCAGAAACATGAAGGTCACTTGATTAGCCTTATTTGAAATTTCTTTGGCATAGAAATTACAATCATCGAGTTTACCATTAGGGGTGCTTAAACATTTCCAGAATGTCACAATAAATTTTTCTGTCTTTGATCCTGTGTTCTACATTCTATGCCGGGAACCCCAGAACTAGAAGTGCAACAGATATTACTGCTATTTCATGACCCTGATCTTAGAAAACCCGACGCATGTTATCTACTGCTGATATGGCCTTATTTCCAAACTGATTAAATGTATACCTCAGTCATTCCATTCTCTGAGCTCCAATTATTTTCTCTGCATTTCATTACTTAATTCTCTGATTGTATCAGCTAGACGGGTTTGCTATTACCTCAGTGCTCTTACTTTCTGCCCTGTGTATCGTTGGCTTGTGGTTTATCAAACCAGGCGAACTAACCATTTGAGGGCACACATTCCTGCTGACTTGACTTGGTACTTGTATGTAAGCAAATGTTAATCTTGTACTAGAGCTAGTTCTGTTGAAATATGTCGTTCTTGTAAGTTTCCAAGATGGTTTTATGGTTTCTCCACTGTGATATAACCAGGAAAAAAATGAAAGCAGGAATCTGACCATAAAGCATCGAGCTAGATGAAAACGGTATGATTTTTATCAATGGAAGCTCAAAGAATGGAAGCAAAGGCGGGCTCGAAAGGACTCCCTCAACTTCTATAAGTTAACTTCCATTATTGACAGGACAGTAAGCTACTTTAACGATATGCTATCTGTTCCTTTTCACACTTCTATCCCGCTCGGTGAGTCATCTAATTGTCTGAGGCAGATACCGAGTGATGATGCAAGTACTCAGGGCAGTGCCACTTGACGAGATTGGAAGTCCTTATGGCAACTTTCTCAAAGCACAGGGTGATCCGAGCCAGAAGGACTGATCATTTGAGGGCTCTCGTTTATGCTGACTTGAGTTTGTGCTTGTATGCAAGCGAATGTTAATCTTGTTCTAGAGCTAGTTCTGTGGAAATATGTCATTCTTGTAACTTTTCAAGATGCTTTTATGGGTTTTCCACTAGAATGTCAATGATGGTATTAGTCTTCTGTCAAATTGATGATCTCCACTTTATTACTGATATCTTAGGCTAATGATCCAAGAATCCCTAATGAACTAAACAAATGGCTATGGACATGCAAAATGAATTTGTAATTTCATCATTTCCAAGTTTTATGTGATGTTTAGTGACGATTCTAATGACGAACCAACGTTGTTTCCAACTTCCCAAAATCTCACACTCAAGCACAATTAATTTTGGAAGATTTATAATTTTCAAAAGAAAAAGAAATGGAAGATGTATACAATGAGCTCTAGAAAACAAGGGGATGCTATACTCACCCGTCACTTTAAAAAAATTTTATACATGTTACTTTTTTTTTTGTGTTAGACTATATATGTATTCTAAAACTGTACACGAGAGTTTTTTTTTTGTTTTTCTATCAATTCTTTAGTATTATATGTATTTGACTCTAAATTATTAATTTTGTAAAATTTGATAATTTAATTCCATGGTAAACAGAAAAACTAATTCTCTATTACATTATAATATTTTTTGTGATGGGTATAAATCATATATTGATCGGAACACTTTAATTATACGAACTAAATTATAATTATTTTTCATATTAAATAAATATTTTTTAAAATTTATATAACTATACTTGTTATAATAACAATACTCATGACTTAATAATTATACTTGTAATTAATTTTTTTATCAGAATACTTATAATTAAATTAGCCAGCCAGGTTTTCCTAAAGAAGAAAAAGTAGCCAGCCAGCTTTTATGTATTGCATTGGGCTTCTGGATGGTTAGCTCTTCCTTTGCCTTCGGTTTTATGCAATAGGTCTCAAAATTTTGCAAGCCCAGTTCTACTACAATTGAAACACCTCAAAAGTTGAAACCCTAGACCAATAAATAACCAAACTCTCACCTTTCCGCTCCCATTCTCTGCAGAACGAGTAGTGCCACTTTTTATGTTTTCTTCTCCTTCCGATTCTCTCTCTGCTGCTCTATTGTGGTTTTTATGTGATGGTTTATATTACTTGTTTAGGGGAGAAATGGAGTTGCTAGGCATTACACACAGGTAATATAATTTGTTTGTTTTGGTTGATTTTTATATCATAATCATGTCATGATATATAATTCTTTACGAATTCATGTGTCAATGGTTATTGCTGCCTAGATCCCGGCTTTGGGAGTGATAACCCTGACCATGACTATCATTGTTGATAGAGATTTGTTGTTCCAATTAAAGATTCTCATTGTAAAAGATTCTAATTGTGTGTCCCTCCTGTAGGCAAAGCTGCAGGGCGAGTTGTTTTCTGCCCTTTTGTCTTTGCCCTTTCCTTTGCAACAGGTGCCCCGAGCTCCGCACAAGGGAGCTTCAAGCTGCGAAAATCAAGGCCGAACGGGAGCACTTGAGGTTTTTTTTTAAGTTCTCAATTGATTAAAATCATATAAGAAACATTTTCCTTTCCTTTTCCTTTTGAGAAGCTGTTCTGTGATGTGATCTTTCTTTTTTCTTTTTTTTCTTTTTTCTTTTTTTGTAAAGGCGCCTGTTGGGCCGCTGTAGCGCGTGCAGTGGAAGCCGCTCCTAGCCGCAGCCGCCGCTCCCTCCAACGCCTCCGCCCCTGCCTCTTGTACAGGTAACGATTGCTATGTACTCCTCTATCTGGTAGAGGGTGAGAAAAAATGGCATATTAGTGATCAATACCTGTATCTGTTAGTGGAGCACGGCCTTGCTACAGATGAAGATATAAAGAAGATGAGGAGTAACAAGAAGAAGGAGGAATCCACCCCCGACACACTTGCAGCCAAGGAAAGTTATGCGAGTCTGTTAGCAATGCTGGGTTGGAGTCGGTGACGCAAGTAGAAGTTGGTAAACAGCCCCTTATTGAAGCAATGGAGCAGCTAAAGAATCTGGAAGAAATACTCTATGTGTTCAACCTTGCTACCCAATGTGTTCAACCTTAATACTCTATGTGTGTTTTTACCCTCATATGATGATGCTAGATGCTGGGGATCAAATCTGAGCTTTTGTGCGCAGACCCAGGACAAATTACTGAAATGGATGGATTAAATGTGATACCTGATTGGGAAATTGCGGCTTGTGTTGTTTGATTGGTCTGTCAGCCAGATTGTTTGAATGATGAATGGGTACCTTGGGACCAAGGGCCTTCTGTATCTTGCCTTGTTTGATTGGAAATTGTCAATCCATCTTGTTCCTCCTCAGCTCCTCTTGTTTTTTATTGTGCCTTCACTTTATTTTTTTGAGCAATAACGAGAACATGCATTCATGAAGTGCCTAAATCAGCACTTAGCAAAGTACAGATATCAGGTCAGGTGGTGGGTCTTCCAGCCAAACCAGAAAATCAGAAATATGCTTCGCTCTTCTAGCTAAGCAATGGGCGCAACCGCATCAAAGACCTAGGGACATAGGAAATAGTCTTCTGCTGACAGGTCTCTGCCAGCAACCAAAGGTCAGGTGGTGTTGTATGATCTGCGAGTCCACTCCACTCCTAGATGTAAATGATGGAATTCGCATTGGCCTGCAATCGTCAATGCTTCCTTAACTGCCAAAGCCTCGGCCAACAGTGGGCCTGTATTATTGAGAATTTTCATCGTGATTCCGGCTAGGAAGGCACCCTCATGGTCCCTAATGATCGTGTCTCCTCCACTGCAATTCTGATCAGCAGAAGTAGCTCCATCCACATTCATTTTAAAAACATTCCTCTAAAGGTTAAGACCAACATGAAGTTAGTTCGCGTGCCTGTTTTCTTCATTTTTTTTATAGAAGGCATATCATAAAAAATCGATGAATAAAAGTGCATAACAAAAGAATAAATAGATCGAGAAGAATAACGACTACGCTTTGGGCCGATCTAATCAGAACTGCACTATCCCGTACACACCAAGCAAATTAAAATTTGACAATCACAAAAAATTGCCCAAGCAAGTCAAATTTTAACCACCTAGAGAAGACTTTAAGCTTCTAGAGATCATACTTTTGATTGATTAAGTTCTGCTAGATCCTGTCAAACAAATGCTATTATATCTAAGTAAATATCATCTGAAAACTCAGCAAAATATATATGTAAATCTGTGTAACCCCAACCAAACACTCCCTATTCCATCTGAAGAAAAACAAAGATTGAAGAAACAAAAAAGAAAACCTGCATTTGTAGCCAAAGGCCAAAGGGATGCACATAATTAAAAGAAAAAAATCATCCGAAAACAAAAAAAGCAAAGGAGGACAAAATAGTTAGCAAAGAGGCACTTGTGAACCCTTTCGAAATGGTAACCAAGGATGAAAATGATTCCACCACAAACCCTTCACAGAGTACAAGAGAAGAAAGCGCCATAGCACTTTCTTTGTTTCAGAGCAGCATCAGAGACGAGAAGAAGACTAAAACAGGTTGCAGGAAATTCCAAAGCCAAATAGACAAAAGTTTGCAGACAAGATTGTAAGTAAACCAAGATGGCTTCATGGTTTTTCCACTGTGATATAACCTGGAGAAAAAGAAAAAGGAATCTAACCGTAAACCATCAAGCTAGATGAAAAGGTATGATCTTTATTAATGGAAGTTCAAAGAATGGAAGCAAGGGCGTGCTGGAAAGAACTCCCTCAACTTCTGTTATTAGTTAGCTTCCATTATTGACAGGACAGCTGGGAAACCTAGCATGGCCGAGGCAGTAAGCTACTATAACGATATGCTATCTGTTCCTTTTTACACTTCTATCGCGCTCGGTGAGTCATCTAACAATTGCCTCAAGAACCATATGTCATCAAATAGCACAATTGTTGTCTGGCTTTTGGATACAAGCTACTCTTCCTGATAGCATGCCTTCAAATATTGAAGCTATAGCTCATTCTTTCATGCTGACACTTATTTCATCACGGTTGAAGATGGCTTTAGGAATATGCTTAAATGATTTCTGTTTTTCATCGAAATTGCCCTAACTGAGAAACCATGCCATATTTAAACTGTGGAGGCTGCTATGGATGTCTGGTATTTAGAGGTTTGCTTGAGTTTAGATTTAGCATGCCTCCTCATCTATTGTGCAAACCAGTTTGGGTACGGAAATTAGAATCATTATTTATGTGGATCTGACGTCGAGGATTTGAATCTGATTAGTAAGCATAGTTATGTTTTTTGTTCTTTGTCATGGTTCTTTTTCTTGGTTCTGGATTTACAACTTGAAATGTTGTGAAAGTTGATTGAACTTTGATGACTGTATAGTACATTTTCTTGCCTGTGTTGGCAACAATTTCTCTACCTGTCAGCATCTCTGAGGAACTTACTCTTGTGAGTTGGAGAACCCAAGTGACAATGTTATGGTCCGGTTGTTTCAGCTTCACATCTCTTTGAGGAATTTATCCTTGGACTTTTAACATTGGTATGATACTTTATTCAAACAACCTTGCATATTTTTGCTGATACGTATCTGCAAAACTAATGTTTTGCGCCTAAAATATTTCAAATCCCCGAGTTGAATGACATACTTAAGTCATTGATACCATATGAGGTGAGTTGGCAGCTTTTTTCCTTTTTTTTTTTCTTTCTCTACATTGCTGTTCCACTGAAATTATGGGAAGTGGGAAAACTAGTGATGAGTGTTATCCGTAAAATGAATGTCTGTTGCTATAACTGGCTAGAAATTTGTGTTTTGTCATTGAATGTGTAAATGAAACATCTGGCAGCTCTGGCAAGCAATTGATCTTCTTATATCTGCAACTAATTCAGGTTGATCCTTCTCCGGGGATTTGTAATGACCTCCAATTTTGTTATTTACATGTAAATAAGGCGCAAATGTAAACGATAAAGTTGTTTTTCTCCTCTATCAATTGTAAATGATAAACTAATGTACTTGTTCTTTGTGCACATAGTTGATCATACTTTTGGTTGACATGCCTGAAAGCTTAAAACCACTTGTATACTAAACCAATAACATGCTAATAACAGTAGTACTATATACAATAAGATGGCGAGTAGATAACCATATGCTAAATTGCAGATACCGGGTGATGATGCAAGTACTCAGGGCCGTGCCACTTGACGAGATTGGAAGTCCTTATGGCAACTTTCTCAAAGCAGCAGGGTGTTAAAAGAAGATTGAAAGCACAGGGTGATCTGCGAATTATCTTGGTGTAAGTTGTTCGGTAATGATTAGGATCCGAGCCTGATGGACTATCACATTTGAGGGCTCTCGTTTATGTGACTTGAGCTTGTGCTTGTATGCAAGCGAATGTTAATCTTGTTCTAGAGCTAGTTCTGTGGAAATATGTCATTCTTGTAAGTTTCCAAGATGCTTTTATGGTTTTTCCACTTGGATGTCAATGATGGTGTTAGTCTTCTTCCAAATTGATGATCTCACTTTATTACCTGACATCTTAGGCTAATGATCCGAGAATCCCTGATGAACTAAACAAATGGTTATAGACTTGAGTGATCTTGACATGCAAAATGAATAGGTAATTTCAGCGTTTCCAAGTTTTATGTGAACATAGAGAAAAGTTTAGTGACGATTCTAATGACGAAACAACGTTGTTTTTAGCTTCCCAAAATCTCACACTCAAGCACAATTAATTTTGGAAGATTTGTAATTCTCAAAAGAAAAAAAAAACGGAAGATTTATACAATGAGCTCCAGAAAACAAGGGGAGGCTATACTTACTCACCCGTCACTTTTAAAAAAATTTATACATCTTACTTTTTGTTTTATGTTTACTATATCTGTATTCTAAAACTGTACACGAGAGTTTATATCCTTTTTTATTATTTTTTATCAGTTCTTTAATATTATATGCAGTTGATTCTAAATTATTAATTTTTTAAAATTTGATAATTTAATTTCATGGTAACAAAAAATTTAATTCTCTATTACATTATAATATTTTTGTGATGGTTATAAATCATATATTGATCGGAACACTTTAATTATACGAACTAAATTATAATTATTTTTCATATTAAATAAATATTTTAAAAAATTTATATAACTATACTTGTTATAATAACAATAATCATAACTTATAATTATACTTGTAATTAATTTTTTTATCCGAATACTTATAATTAAATTAGCCAGCCAGGTTTTACGCATTGCATTGGGCTTCTGGATGGTTAGCTCTTCCTTTGCCTTCGGTTTTATGCAATAGGTCTCAAAAATTTGCAAGCCCAGTTCTACTACAAAGACTGTTGTAAAAGAATGTAATTTAAGGAAGAATTTTGGAAGGAGAAGAAGAAGGATGGAGGAAGGAATTGATGAGGAACACAACGGGTTAGAACCCGGTTCTTCATTTTTCATTTTACACCCTTTCATTTAATATACATATATATATATATATAAAACATGAGGTATGTATATGTATATAGTACAAACAGTATTCATATTATATTTATACTTTATTTTACAACACTCCCCCTTGAATGTTGTTTGTACCTTCGGTAGAATACGTTTTTTGGGACAACTGTCTCATTAAAAATCTTACCAAGAAAAACCCAGTGGGATAAAAATTTGGTGAAGGAAAAAAGAGTGCAGTGCGTATTCTACTCCCCCTCATCTTGACCTCTGTTGATTCCTTGATATCGTTGCATGCCAATCGTCCTTGTCAGCTTCTGGTGACGTGTGTGTTGTCTGATCACTTTGATACATCATTGCTTTTGTAGTCCCGATGATATTGTAATGTCATGTGTAAAGTTGTAGTTGATGTCCGTCTCGGCTTTATGTGGACTGAATAAGGTATCTTTTTCTGCAAAAGTCAACTTTACTCTCTTTCGGGTTTACAGGATTACACATTTGTTATTTCCCGAAAATAAGAGCAAATACATTTCTTGCCTATAGGCTTAAATCAAAAGCTTCAGGCTTTATGTTACAAGCAATACATATTGCACTAAGACAAGGTACTCTAGGACCAGTCTAATAGCACAGTATTTGGAAGCCTCTTCTGGAGTTCCAATCACTAACCATATAGATATCAACATAAAATTTATTCATACTCAAAAATGATTTAAACTCAGTTCAATTTTTGTAATTTCCCGGGAATTAGTTGCTTCAGGCAGCTTGGATCTTTCAGGGATCTTCATATATATTTCACAACTTATGGATCCATAGTAGGCTGTAAAAGCATTCATAATGTATTTCTAATTCTTTTCATATAATGCCAGACTTATCAAAATAATTGCATCCACCACAGGGGAGTATATCTCCTCACAATTAATACCAGGTCATTTGGGTAAACCTTGTGCTACAAACCGTGCATTATATCTCAATATCTTTTCTGCACAAGTACCCATTTTTTTTTTTGACCAATCAATTTTACATCCATCTGGTGTACGGACTACCGGTCCGAAAATTTTCTCGCTTCACAAGCGAGTCCAACATAGCCTTTAATCATATCTCTTTATTTTGGCCCATCATACAACACCTACATTCATTAGTAGGTTCATGATCCTCATTTTAATACTTAGCGCTATAAATAAAAATTGTATTTCGTCGACGGTTATTTCACTTCGGCTCTATCTTATCTCTGACACCATAATTGAGATCTCATCATACTCATTTATTTCAGGTACCTGTGTTAATTCTGGAACTTTATCAATTTGTGTCAGAGAATCAACCTCTTCTGGAGGACTTTATTTTCTTACTGGGGCCATCTTTTTTTTTCTCTATCGAGAATTTCTTTTCTTTTTGGAACCGAGTATAATCTATAGATTCATTTGCCTACTTATATTGTTCTTCGGGAACATCAATTTAAACAGGAGCATTTGCAGCTGGTATATGGTCACACTTAATTTAAATGTGTCTGGCAATTGCATATCAATTTTCCTGCAAATGAATCATCTTCTTTAGATTATATGAGGATCATAATGCATTTCAACAATCTTGAATCTTGATCCAGCTGCTTCTTTCCTCCCCATTATGTTGGGTAAACTCTATCATCAAATTAACATACCCAACATACACAACATATATTTCCAATCTTCTTTAAGAACCAACAAAACAATGCTGTGGTGGATCATTTTTATACTTTATAATCGATGGTCCGAAGATGGGAGATACTAAGTATGTGACCATTAATCAATTAAAAGGGAGATCTTATCATGTTGGCTTGATGCACTCAAGTGTTGCTGCATATAAAATACCATTTTCTCAAACAGTGATATTTCATCAATGGTCCTGCAATCAATTGTCAATGTTCTCCAAGATCAGTTTGGGTTTATTTCCAATGATATACATTACCCATTGAAGAAATATACCAGCATTATCTAGACATATAGTCTAGTAACATAAGTAGGGACATATACCTGCAAGTGGCTTAAATATTAAATTAGTGCGCACAATGCCAACTTGCGTTACACAATAGACCATCTAGTCGATGCATCGTAAAAATTACCTAGATGGTTAACACAGCGGATTTATCAGTCCGCATTCATGTCCCTGAATCATTCTCAAACTTGCTGGTGATACTAGGCCATTCTCATCTTAGGAGGGCCGTATTATTAATTTCGCAGCAAACAAACACATGGAAATTCATTGATTGTAAAGGCTTCTGGCTTTTCAATGAATGACCAAATAAATTTTGTGCATCATTATTTACCCGGGATGGCCCAACCGGTCATGCCAAACAATAAATCCATGAACCAACTTCAAGTTGGTGCCAGCTTCAGACTGCGCAAGCTGTGTATTTAAACACTTAAAATTGCTAGCTCCAGGCTAGTGCATTCCAGCTTCTGGTTGGATATGTTAAGTTTCAATTACTCGACTGCTAGCTTCAGGCTAGCTATATATGTGACAATTTTAGACTTATTTCTGCCACTCATGTCGGAAAAAATCAGAATTATTAAGCAATAATTAATGTAGTGGCAAACATATCCAAAAACAAAATCCTCGAGGATTGGAAAGCTTTGGAATTATCTGAAAATAATACAGACTACCGAAAAATCTTCTAGATCTTTTCGGAGACAGAAAAAAGGGTCCATATATGAAAGCTGACACCTGGCTGTCTAAGCTCAGGCTATAAGAAGGGGGGGCGGTAGAGGCAGTAAGATACAGAAATCTTAACAAGATAACGATACATAAAAACTCAACAAGACAAGGAAAATGCCTTCCCCAGCTACTGTTTTCTTTGTTGAGGGTGCCTCTCTAGGATGGAGAAATAGGTTAGCCTATAGCATGGTGAATGAACAGCAGGAGGAATTACCAAATGAATTGGCGAGGATACCTCGTTTAGTGTTTATTGATGAGCTTCACTCATCTAGGTTCTTTGTAACTCCTATGGAAGAAACTTTCTTCCTAGAGGACCAAGGCAATTTACGAGCTTCCTTTTATGGCTCTGCTAACTCAATTATGTTTTTCATATCTAATAGACTGCAGGAATTTCAGCTAGAGCCTTCATGTCAGATTTTAAATCAAAGCAGTTATTATCAGTTTCCATGATGGCTCGGAGCGTCCAAAGGGTGACTGGGTTACCACCTACATGGCCTAAGGTACGACTTCTACTATGGAATTGCAGGGGTGTAGCAAGAAGGTCCCAAGATTTTGTGCGTACCTTAAGGGATCTGAAGAATCAGTACAAGCCTAACATGGTCCTGATTACTGAGACTTTGTGGCAAGCAGGAGAGAATCATGGTGTGATTCCACTTCGTTTTCCTCCAACGAATCGGTTTGAGATACCTGGAGAAAACAACATGGGTGGTATGTGGTTCTCTTGGAACGACAGTGTTAGGGTCAACATTAATGGTGAGGCTCAGAGTTTCAGGGTTAATGTTGAACCCAACAGATAGATTACTGTTTAAAACATATGTATGAGAACCATTCCTTTTTGAATGTTCTCCAGTTATGTATCCGTTTATGTAATAATAATATGCATGTTTGCTTTGAGCCTTTTCCGTTTATTTTCTCATTTATGCCCGCAGGCACAAATAATTATACTGTTTTATTCGCTTCAGGGAATAGATCAGAGTCAATTCATCGGGATCCATAATAACTCATTTTATTACTAGGGGTGTCTGTACTCTTCAAGAGTATATGCTCTTCCAGAGCGTAAATATACGATCTTCTAGATCATATTTAAAACTTGCTTTCTTCAGGAACATATTCAGATTTATGCTCTTCTGGAAGCATGTTAATCTTTTCCTCATTTCGAGATGTCATAATATATTATATTGACATCCACACATATAATTCTCCCCCTATGGATGTCAATTTGGCATTGTCTTCGAGACTAATGCTTGAGAGATTATTCTAGAAATAATTATTAAGTACTGAAAAGTAAATAAAATAAATTGCAATGCATAATAATTTAAACTGAACATAAAATAAATTGAATATAAAATGAATTGCTCCTTCAGGGTAAGCAAGTATAATATCCACCTTCTGGTGGTTATATAATTCCCATCTTCTGGTGGTAATAGTTTTTATTTTCGATTTTGTAAGTTTCCTAAGAGCTATATGACACTCATACAAAGGCTCATCAAGCAGCGGAAAGATAGGAAACTACCCTAGAACCACATGTGAGGCTACAAAACCGAATAACAATTTTTTACTTACTTGGAGATTAGGATCTTTCACCTAATTATGAGTATAGAACCAACAAGAGCAGGATAAAAGTCCCCTCCTCTACGGTATCCACACGAACCTTGATTGTCCCGGAAACGTCACACGAATCCAAGAACGGGCACTCCCACTTGATGTGCTAGCAACAAGAATGGGAGCTTGTGTATATGGGTGTGTTTGTACTTCCTTTCTTTCACACAAAGAAGAGAAGCTTCAGAGAGTGTTTTGGGTGCTTCAAAAACGTGGTCAATGGCAGAGAATCAGCTAATCATCTGATCATTAACCCACCCTTAACCCCATTCAATTAGTGGGAGTGAATGGCCAACACACATGGCCCCCCATGATAATGACTTATTATCATCATACTTCCACTAATTACACAACCAGACAAACACTCACTTATACACTAACTCAGGTCAATAATTCTGCTAATTATTGTCCCAAAACGACCCTGGTCCAACCACGGTCCAACCACACCCGGTCCAACCATGGTCCAAACCACGGTTCAACCACCTGCCCGAATCAACGGTTCTATGTGTGTGACCCTATAGGCACTTGTAACGTCCGACAATGATTGTAAAATCTCATTTTACAATCGTAAACAAAGAGCGGCGTCTAGCAACACATCATTGCTACCCGAACGACAAGATCATTACTGATTCTCTATGCCTTGGAATATGTCATCGTCCTTTCGTCCCATTATCAAGATCAAACATGAGACATGGAATATGCCAATCTCATATATGTCTAATCTATGTTTCTTGATGCCCGAGTTAACTGTATAAAACGGATACCCGTGATATCAACATATCACCTAATCCGAGCATGGCCATGCATTTCATAGTTCAACTCTATCAAGAAATCATATGATAATATACCCGTTATATGGGTCGAACGAATCCCGTCTTGATCAATCAAAACCCTCTACATACTAGTCATATACCCAATGATTACCCTTATGTCCACCCAGTTACGGGTGACTAGGTATAATATCAAAGCATATGATTCATATGTTGGATACCTTGACGATCTCAGGTCGAA